>VACF01002257.1:0-151820 GCA_006891605.1 Pleurozium schreberi
GTCCGTGGCGTCCTTCCTGGGTTAACACAAAGTGAGAACGTACTATCCATATGGGTTGTTTTTACCCTATTTTTGAGCACCGCTAGAACACCGCTTGTTAGTAACTTATTACAAGCACGCGCGACACTGGCTCTGTCCGTCCATGAGAATGTTGTGGATGGTTTTAAAACTATTTTATGATGATGATGATCATCATCATCCCTAGTAGCAAGTACCCAGTATGTCCCTTATTTGCCTTTTTTTTACCTACTGATTTGTAGAGTCTTTCGTAATTAGTCAAAGGAGGAGACTTTCTGGGAAGATTCATTCAGGGGMGGGTGTGCCAATTGCAAAAAAATGTGCTATCAGAGGCCTCTGCACCACATTTTTTTGCAATTGGCAAATATGTGTGTGGGGAAGCATATTGGTATCAGTGTTTGGGAAACTTTTTGAGATTTTCATGCTAATTTCCTTCACTTTTCAAATTGAACCGGTTTTTCAAGCACGGTGTCCGGTTATTTTCTCTATTTGTTATTGAGAATAGAAATTTTGTAGATTTTTCCATCGTTTTTTTTGCCGATGTTTTCAATTTGCAACCGGTTTTTCTTCCAATTCAACCGGCTAACTTTGTACTAACCGCCGGTTTTTTCCGATTTGGTATTTCATGTGATGGTTGCTATAATAAGGCCAAGGTGAACTGACCCCCTCGCTTGGCCACTCAGGAAAACCCTGAATTTTTTTATTTTCCACACGTGTTAGAATTTGCAAGTTCCAAGTCATATTTGCAATTAGAGGCCCCAAATTAGTTATGAGGGATGTACAAGGAAAATTAATCGGGCCCAAAATAGGGGGCTTTTTAATTTACTAGCACCCCTCAAATTACTTAGAGTGACCAAGGCGAGCGAGGGGGCCAGTCCACTGAGGCCCTCGCTTGGCCACTTGGGAAACCCTGAATTTTTTTAATTTTATACGCATGATAAAATTTGCAAATTTTGAATTTATAATTGCAATCAGAGGCCTCAAAATAGCTAGGAAGGGTGTACAAGGTAAATTACTCAAGCCTCAAACAGGGGCTATTTATTTTACTTGCACCCTTAGAATGACTTGGAGTGGCTGAGCAAGGGGGCCAGTTCTCCTCCGCCGTTGCTAAGTTGTGTACATTGAAAAAACACTCAAAATTGCCATTTTTGTTGTGTTCTTCCAAGAAAACAAAAGAAAAATACTTTTTTAGGATCCAACCATAGGATCTAATACTTTGCTTGTCTAAGATCATGTGGTAAATAATTTCATGAAGTTTGACTGAAAAAGTTGTAAAATGATTAGCATTCAAAATTTAAAAAAATGCTATTTTCAACACGGGCATGCAATTTCAGATGACTTTGACCGCCGCTTGTAGAATTTATTTAGCCCTACAAAATTTGAATTAAACTTTTTATGGTTGACAAATTGAGTTGACAATGTTGAAAAAAATTCGAAAACATTATGTTTGATTTTCATTTTATACATGTCATCTACAACATGCACACTACAAGATTGTACGGTTGAGATTTGTATAACTTGAAGACATTTACATCTATAAAGCTTCAAAAGCAATGATGTTTTTGAACACCAAAAATTGAATGTCACTTTGGGGTTAAAAAACTGTTACATAGAAGTAGGTCCAAGATTGAAAGAAGAACTAAATTGTTAATAGCTCTAAGATGGAATTGAAAGGCAATAATCCCAATGGTGACATTGTTCTAGTAAGCAAATTTAACCTTGCCTAAAATTTTCTTTTGAAAAATTGTAAAAATTGCATTTAGAAATGAATCCTATAAATGTTTTTTTCAACTAAATGCTGAAATTGCCCAAAATTAAAACAAGATTGTTCATAAGTTTCTCATTACTAGTCCAAATGGAAAGAATAAAAGCTTCATTCATGAAGAAGAATATAATCTACAAGAAAATAAAATATAAAAATTTAATTTAATTTAATTTTTTTGTAGATTTATATTTTGCCCTCTGAGTTGAAACTTTGGCATTTTGTGGTATAATTTTTAGGGCAAAGGAGGGCCGTTTTAAGATTGTTCCTTGTGCGGTCTAGGAATTGCAGACTAGCCATTGCTGCTAGAAATTTTGAATTTAAAAAAAAAATTCAAAATACATTAGAAGTTTGAAAAATCTTTAAAATGATTAAAAAAAATTAATTATATTATATATATACTAGCGGTTGGCACTTGCTATGCTATGCATTCAACCCTAGAGCGTCTTGATTCATCTCCAAAATTGACGTTTTGAGAAAAATCATTATAAAGTATTATTTGGAAGAATAATTAGGAATTGACATACAAATAAAAGTTGTAGGATGAGAATTGTAGATTCCATCCATATGGTTAGATTCGCCAATGCTATCACTAATATTTTTTTATAAATTTTGAAAGGAAAATTTCAAAATTCCTTCAAAATTCAAGATTGTACTCATGTAGAGGACATAAAATAGCATATTTTCAAATTTCCTTTGTTAAGTACATGCTTTCATACTATTCAAATAGACCATGAAAGTTTCAACTCCAGATCATTAAATTCGGGGACTCGTAACGTAGTGAAAACCTTGAAACCTCAAAGTGTRACAAATTAACAAAAATATTTTTTAAATATAAATTGATTTTTTTTAATTTCTAAAAAATAAGGGATTTGATTACCATAAAGTTAGACATGTTCAATAAAAATTTCATGTTCATTGGACTTGTGCTTCAAAAGTTATACCCCCAATTTGGGAAATAATACCACCCTTTCTTGCAATCACCCAATAGGTGTACATTTAGGTCAGAAGCCTTAGAGGTTGGTATTAGAGTATGTCATAATTACCTGCAATTATCTTTCATTTTTCAATATTTATATATATTCTTCAACAGTAGTGACTTCCAATAATTGCCAACTATTGCAATTAATCCAAATATATTTCAAACTTCAGTTGGATAAAAGAATAATGTGTATTTCTTAACAAATAGATATGAAGGCTTGTTGATGTGGAAGTAGACCACATTAGCTCAAAATAAATAAATATTCACTTTCAAAGTTAAGAACTTGAATAGTTAGAGTACTAAACACAAAATAATTAATAATAGAGCTCTTTATAATGATATCTATGGAGGTAGGATAAATTTATAGGTACCTCTTATGTGATGGCAATATCTGATTTAGAGTATAATTTCTTGAAATATATTTCTAGGTTATTGTGAGGGAGAAATTTTGTAGTGTCCAATCATATTGGGGGGGGGGGTAATATATATATATATATATATATATATATATATATATATATATATAATCACATGGACAAATTCCATTGCAAGGAAAAAAGTACATGGAATCAGGGGAACAAGTCCGTAACGAACCAAATTTTTTATAGAGGGTGAAATATTTTCAAGACCTAAAGATATTTTTAAAGTATGAAGTTCTAAAGTCTAATTTCACATGGCCCATGATCCTTAGAATCATCTTCTGTAACTGTGCATGGAATTGATAAATATATCATTTGTAAAATTTCATCTTATATAATTCCTAATTTGAATAATTTTATTGTGAATCTCAAGTAATGCCAAAAGTTCCTTCTTTTTTTGTAATAATATATGAACTTTGATCTATGATGAAACTAAAAATTTCTTTTCAAAACCATTTACTACTAGGTGAATGAAGGCTCGTGCATCCAAAAGGTGGATGCACATTGGTCAAATAGACGATTATAGCTCTCAAAATATCCAAGTTAATTTCTAGTTTGGATAAAAATTTGGAGAATTTCCAAAACCAACAAATTATTGTAATTTCAAGCTTTGTGACATGATCAAAATCACATAAGAGTATATATTCTTCATGGTGTTTTCTTAAGTATTATTTAAAAAGATTGACTACAATTCCATTGCTATTTGGGCTATAAGTGATGATTGTTGAAGATTTAGAACTATATGTGTCAAAATTTCAAAATCTTCAACTTTTGAGAGCTATTATTACATAGATTTTTAAAATTTAAAGTTTAAAATTAATTGATTTGTGAATATGAGATTTATACATCACTTATCACTAGTAGAATATCTCTCATGGTTTGAAACAGTTAGGTGTTAAACCAAACCTTGTTTGGAAGTATAAAGTGGATGAAAAGAATATAGGATCATGTACCTCTTATAGCAAAATTCTAATTTTCCTTAACTCCTAAAAACCCAAGGGATAAGGGGTTTGGAAAAAACACAAATGTGTTATAAAAAATTTTGACTAACTTTTTTGAAGTTTTGCATTAAAGAAAAAAACCTAATGCACAAAAAGGAGAAAACATTTGTATGGTCAAAATTATAAAATCATTTTTAGATTCTCTTCACTTTGTATTTTTAGATTCATCAAAAATGCAATTTCCATCTTTAGCATTTGGATTTTTTTTATTGGTCAAATTTGTGGCATCTATTGATTTGTGAAAAAAAGCATAAGCTTCGGTAATGAAATCATCAACACTTTTTCCAAATGATAAGTTTTTCAACACTAGGAAACTCTCAACACTTTGTGCTATTTCTCTTATAATTTTTGTTTGTCTGTAGTGATCTTAGTTTTGAATATAAATATTAAAAGACAACTTAATATTTTCAAAAAAAAATTGAAAAATGTTCTTTTTTGCTTGAAATTTTTGCCCAAAGTTGGGCAACAACCAAAAAATGATTGCTTGAGTGCTTAGGGGTTAAGAATCTAAAATCATTTTTTTTTTGTAGATTTTAAAATTTCAATTTTAATATTTTAAAATTTTAAAATATTTAAAATTTTAATAAACTAAAAAATATATTAAACTCTTCTTAAAAGAATCACTTCTTTTGTTTTCAAAAATATTCACATTGTCATTGCTTTTTAATTGTTTGCATTTCTAATTAGTTAAAAAGCTTTCAAAATATTGTTTCTTAAAACTCCTCATTCCTAATATACTAAAATTTTGCTGTCATTTTGGCACAAAGGCAGCTACACTAGTGTCAAAATTTCAGAAACAATCAAATTTGTTATTGACGGGGCTTTGATACATTGCCAACTCTGAATCTTAGAATGAAGTACAACAAAAAATGCCTTAATTCTAACCACCTCAAAGTACAGTACATCATGATTCAGCAATCTGATTCAGGCAAACATTGCAACCCCACATTGAATAAATACAATAAACAAAACATGGAAGCCTTCCAATTTCTTACAAGCAGTCTTACCGTAAGACTTCGTGATATTGTTTAATTAGTTCATTAATCACCAATAACAAATTAGATTTGAATTCTAAAAGCTGACCACTAGGCCGACCTACATCAGAAGAAATTTCTCAAAGAAAGCGGTACCTTCACCTAGGATACTTACACGAGAAACCCACCGGAGATGCACACAATGCTGAAGCATGTCAGACAGCAAAATTGGGACCCTTGCTAAGTCACCACTATCCTACACTATTCGAGAGAATGAACACTCTCCACGGCCTCTGCAAATTATTCTTCCTGCATAAAGTAGCACCATCCAAAAGCCAACGGTTTGTGGCAGCAATGTGCAAAAGCCGCCCACACCAGGGCCCTTGGAGACATCGATTGGGTACAGCACACAGAGAGGCTGCAGGAGAGCAAGGAGCTCAATAATCTGTACACAGAACTGTGAACTTTTCTGTAGACACTCCCACCAATATGTGATGGTGAATGAAACACCATTCCTTGATCGATGCCATTTGTCCACAGCTCAAAAAAGCCGTCTGCTTTTACTTCCTGCGATGGTAGATGCTTATCACACATTGGAATAGAAAGACAGGCTAAGGCTCCAGCTTGGTGAAGACTACCATGAATAATACACCACTCTGTGCGAGAGAGAAAAGATTCAACGTTAATCTTCATCGCTGTACGAAGGTTGTCTCTCCTGATCCTGATCCTCCTCATCCTCAGTTTCCTCACCACCTGCTTCTTCTTCTTCTTCTTCCTCCTCCCCCTCTTCCTCCGCATCATCAGCATCATCAGCATCATCCCTAGCATAACTGCCCCGCACGCCATAGCCATCGTCCTCCTGACCTTCGCCATCGCCATCGCCATCCTCATCCTCAAGTTCCTCCTCGCCTTCCTCATCAACCTCCTCACCTTCTTCATCCTCCTCCACCTGTTCCTCCTCCGCCTGTTCCTCCTCCGCTTCTTCTTCACGCTCACCCGGGTCAGACCCATTCTGCTCATCGTCATTGTTGTCCTCCGCGTCATACTGGTCACCATTTTCATACCCTTCGTCGGCATAACCCGCCTGGGAATCACCCCCATTACTCTCTTCCTCAATTTCATCTTCTTCATCTTCCACTCCCGCTTTCACTACCACATCCGCTTTGCTCTTCTTGGAAGGAACCATCAGCTCATTCGTGTTCCTCTGCTTCGGTCCAGGTCTTCGTGATCCAGACTGGCGACGAGCACGAGAACGAGGGCCTGCCTGAGCTCGACTAGGTCGACGAGCAGGAGGTGTTTTTCCACCACGAGCAACTGCTGCCCGGGCACTTCGTCCCTTGGCAGCACCACCCCACACTTGTTTGGGGTCAGCAGCAGCAGCAGCRGCAGCKGCAGCCTCCTCGGCTCCCTCTCGGAATTGCAACTTCCGTTTCAAACCGCCTTTCTTTGCAGCGCTACTTGATCGTACTCTGGACTTGGATGATCCCCCGCCAGTTGAAACTGCAGTAGTGCTTTTGCGGCGACCCCCGGCAGTTCCAGTTTGTGCAGGAGCAACTTGACCACTCCCCCTCCCTGCACGTATCTTTCCTCCCCCACTTGAACGGACACGGCTCCTACCCTTTCCGCTTGTGCTGGGAACTGTCTCCACCATTTCAGCTGGTTGATCATCATCTTGGTCACCAGGTAAGCCCTCAGGAGTGAATCTGAATGTTGACATCTTTGACTGCGCCAAACAACACATTAGCTCTCAGATAGCAAGCCCTCAACAATCACTCCTCGGTATCTGTATCTACATGTCTGAAAACAGCACAAAGTCCATAAAAATATAATGATAACTTTGAACTGAAAGCACTGAACACATCGGATGAACGTACGTTTTTCTGGTTGATCTCATCCTCGATCTCCTGTTTCTCACGCTCTTCCTTGGCTTCCTGACTGTAAGCTATAGCGTTATCCAAAAGGCGGATCCGCAGGGCTACTGCAGCTGTCGTTGGAGGCACCCAAAAAGGCAACACTGCCCCCTGGCTCCCAAAATGRCCAGCTCCAGCAGCTGCACTCGCAATTTCTTCGGTTGTTTCATACGTAGAGGACAACCAGTCGCGCTCGATTATACTCTCAAGGCTTGTCAGGGCCTGCGTCACCGAAAAATATAAGCTCAGCACCCACAGTCCAATTTCAAAGTTGATCTACAGACCTTAAATTTGAACAGAAACAACCACAAAGGTAACCCTAGCGTTCAAGCTCAAAATACAGCCCTCTCAAAAAATAAAATAAAATAGTCATGGACGAGTCATGTATTTATATACAGTCTCTGACCCTCATACTAGATATATGTGTTCCATGAGTACCAAGATTAGCACCAGAATGCACTCTGTACCTGTAGAACCTGGTTAGGTTCAGATGCGGATTTCAACGAAGCAGCCCAACTTTTGCGTTGCTGGTCAKTCCAATCCTTCTTAAGTGCCTTCGCAGGTATAGCACTCTGCAAACAGACAAATCAACAAAATTGATGAAAGTCGTCGATCAAGAACCAAGGACATGAATCAACATCTAAAGGAAATGAAGCGAAAAATTCCAATAACTGAGGAACAGAAAGAGTGAAACATACCTCGATCTTTATAATCTCAATTTTCAGGAACTGAAGGCGGGAGGGCATTGAAACAACAGGTCCGTGCAACTTCCAATTCGGATCACCTCTCCGTTTCCTCTCGTCACAATCTTTAGTGTGTTCTGAGAAGAGTCTCGGAGAAGAAGCCTTGTCGAAGGTCGCATGGCAGTACTGGCAATGCCTATCCTTGTTTGTATACAAGTCATGACATAAATCACAAACAAGTAAGACACGAGCCTCTCTCCGATGACCAGCCTTCGTTGCTTTTGGCACAGATCCACCCGTGGAACATTCGGACCAGATCCATTTCTCTGTCGCCTTGTAGCGATCAAGGGCCTGCTTCTGTTCCCTAGACGATCTTCCCAGCTCCACAGAGATGGCACCCACAACTTCTGGAGTATCACTGTCCGAGCCTGAAAGGCTACTCGCTGGACTTTCTTCCATTCCTTGAATTCACAGGATCAATGCAATTGKGATTAGTCTAAGCAAATGACTCTCTGCAACTACACGAAAATACATCAATAAAGATGGCACGGGTTTTGTACCTTTCAAAGCAGAGCGTTTATCAAGCGACCCCATGTCCGGTGACGATTGCACCGTGCCAGAAGACTTTAACTTCATACCTTGCCGTAAAGTGCCTTCTAATCTATTGAGGATGGCAGTCAGTGCAGCCTCTCTGGCGCCCCTTGGATCCAGTGACGCCAACAGTGCATCGAAAGCCTGYTCAAGTTACCAGAYGGTGAGCAGGACCATCTAAAAGATAAATTTGATGATCAGCAACAAACACCAAGCAGCAGAAAATTTAACGCGGGATTGGAGTCTCACCTCTTCTGTATCAACAACTCCCCAATAGCCAGCAGAGTTAGACTCAAAGAAAAGCCGTCCACATCCTGGATCCTGACCTCCATTACCGGTAACAAATTGCCAGTACCGATTGTGTCTCCTGTCAGAGCCTAAGGGTTGTGAACGGAACACATAGAGCTCTTCAGCCCGAAGACCAATATCTGCCTTCGCTTGTGCCCGTGACTTCTCCGCCAGATGGTTGCCTGGAGSTCCGGCTCCTAKAGAGGGGCCAGCTTCATGYGCCACCACACCATTGGAGAGTCCAGCCAGGGATTTCCCATTTCCAATGAAAGCCTCTCCCAGTCCAACACCGTCAGTGTTWGGCGCATTCATGTCTAACGATCCCTGATCATAAAGGGCCAACGCTCCGGATGCCATGTTTTCTGGATCAGGGCTTTCACCATCAGCTTTGACGAGAGGAAAATGAGACCTGGATAACAGCTCCTCTTTGTGACGCCGTTTTTCTAACTGCATTTCTGCCCACATTTGTCTCTTCAGCGCAGTTGCTGCTTCAAGTCGCTCCTGTGAGCAACACAGTGGAACATCGTTGAGCTTCACGCACATAGGCAAAAGGACAAAAATGATGACTGCAAGGATGAAGAGAAGAAGAAGAAAGGAGGAAAGGCCATCCTGGGCACRAATTTGACACAATAAACGCAACCTCATGAATTACAAGATAAGGTGGAAGTCAGGATTTACATACCTCCAGTGCAATACGAATAGCATTGCCTTCGTTGACAACCGTAACTAATGCCACCAAAGCGTTGAGTCGCTCTTCAACACTAAGATCTGAATATTCCCCTTCCACAAGGCCTTGTACCCATGGTTCCCCCACCTGACAAAAAGATAGCCACGAACGAATCATACATTAATGGAGCTCAAAACAAATTTTGTGTTCTATGCAACTACAGAAAGATCCAACAAGTCAAACAAATGAGGTGGTCATGGCCAGATATGAAAGCAATGATAGTGAAAGAAATTACGAGGTGTTACCACTAACGAAGTACTACCACTAACCCTGAACCTAAAAAAGATAGTTTACTTGGAAAGCTCAAAGCCAATTATGGTAACTTCTGAAAGTTATTTTTACCATTCAATAATCTAGAGAAAGGTTTCTTCGTTTTATTGGCATCCTTTGCTACATTCCTTGAAGCTTCCTACATGACTAAATTTAAAAAACCTATCGAACAAGAAGCAGTCACTTTTGGCTATGTAGGCACTCAGGGGTTAAGATAGCTTCAGTAAAGGTCAATACCGCTATATAACACCAAAAGGGACTACAGATTGTGCACAATACCTGACTCTCGTCAATTTCAGTCTCCTCTTCAAGTTGAATCCCGGCCTTTTGATCCTCCTGCAGACTGTCCCCCTTTACCATAGCGTGTTCTTCTTCCTCGTCTTCCTCATCTTCCTCTTCTTCTTCCTCTTTCTTTGCAGGAACAATGACCGCATTGGATTTCGATCCTCCCTTACTACTTCCAAGGCCAGGTAGATGTTTCTGTTGCGATTCCATCACGCTTTTAATCTCTTTTGAATCAGGTACACCCTTCAGATCTTCCACCTTTTCAACAGCCTTTTTCTCAGCTGGGTCGGAAACGCCATCCTCCAAATCTTCCTCCATTTCCTAGTGACAAAATAACCCCATTATTCTCAAATTCAGAGAAAAGGTAAAGATAGATATATAGATAACATAAAGGGGGAGGTTCAGAACAAAACACACTGCGACAGTAAAAGAGCATTTGCCGTTCATCACTTTTTCCAAATATTGGTCTAAGAGATGGAATGACTGAGGTCCAAACTGAAACATACATAATCATGAAATGCTTGCACGAGCTCGTCCAGAGTGAATGGCCAGAGTCCAACGACATCTGCAAATGTTGTCAAAAATCTCCACACCTGCACAGAAAGGACCAATTACATACTTCCCAATACGATAGTCAAGCATTCATGAACTTAGTGATAGAGAAAGATAAACGACACGATCGTCATTTGCTCATAGCATAATCATCGCCTTCACGTAAAGGGTAGTGAATTGCAATGTTACCAAAAGTAGGCTTCCGACATTCAGATCTGAGTTTGACCAAGGCTGGATAGCCACAACAGGCTTCATCCGCACGGAAGGAGGTGGGAAGGGCTTTAGCTCAACTGCAAACATGGAAAAACAAAGACAACCATATTATTTTAGTCCATGTGACGGCCATGATCATTGATGTGAAGATTTTTTGCCTGTCCCTTTTCATCTCCTAAATGTGAATGCCAAGACGTCAAAACAGGAATACGATGAATTCACCTTGAGAAGTATCCATCCCATTCTTGCCGAAGGGCGCGAAGAAAGCAAGATTTAGAGAGGATGCAGCTGCAGCTGCTTCCATGCGCTCCAGTTCTTCATCATCCATGAGATCTGTCATTTCTTTGGCTAGCCTTTTCGCAAGCGCCCTCTCATTGGCAGCTTTCATTTTAGCAGCTTGTTTCTCTTTGCGAGCTTCTTCCCGACAGCGCTGCTTTTCCATCTGAAACAAACAATTCAATAATCAAGTTTAGATCACAAGCTTCACATTCTAACAAAATGCTGCCATATAATGCAATAGCAAACTTCAAAGAATTAATTTTTTCTTGAAGAAACGTCACACTGCAGCAAAGAAACTAACTCGCTTCGATGTTATCCACCAGTGAATATATAAAACTGAAGAACCCAAGTGCAGCGCTCTATTTACACATACCCTTTTGCTTTCCTTCTCTAGGCGTTCAGCCTCCTTCTTTTGTTCCCGCTCGATGCGCTCCTGCTCTTTACGACGAATTCGCTCTTCTTCTTTCTTCCTTTGAAGTTCAAGTCTGTCTTGCTCTTTTCGTATTTGTTCTTCTCGCTGTACAAGAGCACATTTGAAATAAGAAGAAATTAGAAACCTCACAGTTACAATACTCCAATTACAAGTGTTGAGTCAACCCCAGTGACCACAATTAAAACAAAACCGTACAATTCACTGTTATACGATGCAGGATTTCAAGAACTTTTCCAAGAGCATCCGTATCACCTTTTTCCTCAGAATCTCCTGTTTTTCGAACTCCTTTCGTATTCTTTTCTCCTGCAGCTCTACCTCTTTCTGCAACCTGGCCTCTTCCGCCTGTATATAGTACAGGTTGCACGGCTCAGCGGTTGCCCTAGRCGTAACTATTTGTTTCAAATAGATGATGCAAGTCCTAATCCTCAGTCAGCAAACAAACTTCCCCCCAGCAGAACAAGGCTAAGGGTGAAATAAGTCAAAAGATACAAACCCTGGACTGTTGCAGCAATTCCATAGTTCTATCATTGGTTGGAAATAGATTCAGTGGTGTTGGTCTTTCGTAATACTGAGTTTCTTCCAGACGTTGTGGTTCTGGCTGTTCGGGAAGGAACTGGTACTCTCTGACAGGAGGACGAGATTCATAATGAATAGAATGAGGATGAGGAGTAGATGGGGGTCCCATAGATTTCCGCTTTGATCCTCCCGGATTGTGTATAGGAGGCATGGCCAGGGGTGCAGACTGCATGCAGTACTTGAGTCAGTCAAAAGCTATAGGCTCACGCAACTTTGAAATAGATGGCGTCAAGAACCAATGCAACTCTCTCAAACCCACAGGCCCTAAACGCATAGAGGTTGAAAGTAGTACCGGCAAAGGCGCCCTGTTGTTTTGCAACTCGGGAATCTCGTACATTCTATCAGTTGGAAAGTGCTCTGGCTCCATGGCAGGTGTGGGCTCCGGTGGTAATTCCTCCGTTGCGACTGTAAGAAGATCACTCACAAGATCACTCACAAGACAAATATACTTCAAACCACTAATTGACACTAGGTACTTCAAGAACGATCCATAGCTTATCTTCGAAAGGAAATTAAGTGTTGCAAATGTGCTCAAGTTGACAAGCAACTTGTTAAAAAGTATTTTAGACTTTGTCAAATTCAATCCAAGTAATCAACAGCATGTATATAAAAAAACATTTATGCAACAGAGTTTTATTTTCGAACCGTTTGTACTGAAGGCACCAGGGGGAAGGGGATCAAACTCGACCCCCAAAGGAGGGCCATCCTCTCTGAGGGGCTCTCCCAACTGTGCCTCCACTGCAGCAATTGCAGCCGCTTCTGCCTTTGCCACTTTGGAAGCAAGGGCCTGATTCCTTCGTTTGCCAGGAAATGTAGTACCCTCTCTAGGACCAGGTTTCCTGGAGCGTGGCTTTGGTTCCTGTTACCATCCGCGTTTAATATATTTAAGACACGATCAATGACTTTCCAAAAGCTTTAAGTCTCAGAAAAGACATGGCAACCCAAACTCACAACAGAAGCGAAATAAAAAACACTGTAATAGCAAAAACATATGAATTATAGTAACAAGAATGGCCTCGGAAAAATCAAGAGAATTGAAGAACTCCCTCACCTCTGGAGCGAACCTTTCTGCATTCTCGTAAATATACTCCTCTGCATACTGGTCACCAGCAGACACCATAACTGTATCACCAGGCTCTGAGGCAAGCACAGCGTACTGTGACTGGCTCTGTTTTTCGGTTCGTGGCTTTTTACGAGACACATTATTAGCATTCACGTTGACATTGGCAACAGCAGCACTTGGACTGTCTTCGTCCTTCTCTTTCCTGTCTTTCAAACGTCGGTGGCAGAACCACATCTGCAGCTGCTTGTCGGAGAGGTTCAGCGCAGAGGACAGATCTGCTCGAACTGTCTCCGATGGGTACCGGTCCCCTGTCACACATAGCTACGAATTAGACCCTCTAAACAACAAGCATGTGTACTAAAAAGGAAGAAGTTTTTGTTTTTTAAACATGTAGACTGAACGGACAGACAAATAACAGTGCGAACAACAAGCACTTAGTATCAGGTTGCGTATATAAAGACCTGCGTACACCCTCTCCAAAGTTTCTAGCTGCATTGGTGTCTTCATTCTCCTTTTGAAGTTGTTATCCTCAGGAGAGAGACGCCTCCTGTCAACAGACTCCATTGTTCACTTSTCGTCAAGCGGCACCTGCAGCTACAATTGCGAGTCAAGAACGAGGAGAGAGGGGGTTTGTACGCTCGCCAAGATAGCGTAGGAAATTATGAAGACGAAGCGCAGATCTCCACGACTGAATTACGGTAGCGAACCCTAAATCCCAATCAATTTTCGGGAATATAAATCGAACGGGTGGGCGATGTTGGCTGCATTTCAAAAAGTCTAAAAATAGAAAAATAAGTATTGATGAATGAATAAGTATTGAAGACTCGGGAAATACATGAAAAGTAAAAGCAGAGGTAACACTGCGACAAGCCAGGAGGTCTCGCTTACTCAACAACTCTGTCTAATACGTCCTGTATCCACTAYCTCTATCTTCTTGACTGTAATCAGCAAACATGCACCAATCTGAACCTAATCTATGTAATTGTAATGAAGAGAACCATCATGCTTGCTACTTGTCATCGCTGTAAATTCGAGACGTAACAATGTGAGACACTTCCAAGTCAGTACCACGACGCAGGGACTTCTTTCTTGTTTCAGAGGCTTACGAGAGTTTCCTCAACTCTCTAGCACAGCACACTCCATACACACAGTAGCTAATAATTGACAAGCACGTACCACAAGCTTGCTCAACACAAGCACATGATCACAACGATCAAATCAAACAACATTACCTTGCTCTCAAACGATGCAAGTTTTCATACTTGTCAACCACCACAATGCATAACATCGCGGGACCACAACAAGTACTCGCAACTAACCCTCAAAAACACACAAATCGGGCAAAAAGAAAATCAACATTTATAAAGCCCTTGCAATCCTCCGACCCCGACCAACACCACACCACACACGCGCACACACACACACACACACACATTCCTAACCCTAAATTTCACCCTCCCTTCCGTTCCAGTCACGCCTTAGAACGCAACTCCGACACAAAAACCTCCACCCAAGCAAGCCACCACCGTCGCAACAAACCCTCACAACCACACTACTACAAAACTCTGGAAAAAAAAAATAATTGAATTTTAATTAAAGTCCTTGCAATCCCACTCCCCTAAGCCACCCCCACCCCGACATTCGTAACCCTAAATTTGCCCCTCCCTGTCGTCCCAGTTGTCGCCAAACTCCAACACACAAAATCACCACGCTAGCACCACCATCGCCCCCTCTTCTCTCGCCCCCCCCACAGCCGTCACCTCCCAAACCAGCAACCAAAAAAAAAAAAAACCCAAAGAAAACACAATCCCCTCTTCCACACACCCAAACCCTCAAACTCCAATTCGAGGTTCCAGACCGAGCGCGACCGAGCGGCGAACTCCACATACCTGACCTAACACATCGCAAAAGCGCTTCGGCAACAACAAATCCTCATCAATCCATTTCCGCGCGCACCACAGAAGCTCGTCGCCACCCAAATCGACCGGGGCATGGCGCCAAACGAGGACGAAAACCTCAAGCAAGCCTAGCCAAGCCCAGCCCAGCCAACAACAAAACAGCAAGCCCACGAGTGGCGCTGCTGCCTTTTAGCATCCCCCGGCGGTGGTGGTGGTGGTAGTAGTAGTCCACAGTGGAATAAAAACCACCGCGTTAATGTTTTGCTTCTGCTGCTTCTTCTGCTTCTTCTCGTTGGCAGCGTCCAATGTCCACAGTGGTAATGTAGAATCCTACGAATATAATCTCTCATCTCCTGGAAGAAGTAGAACTACTACTGCTGCTTCTACTACTACTAGTGTTCATTGCCTTTTTGCTTGCGTTGCTTGCAGCCCCAATTTAATTCCAGTTTCCAGTCAGGCAGTCCAGCTCCTCCGTTATTAGTCCAGCCCCCCATCCAACCCAACCCAACCCCAAGCAAAAACTCCACCCAATCGTCTACGGTCTTTTTCATACGATCCGCTGCTCTGACTCTCTGGCTCCCCCCCTCCCCTTTGGAGCGTTTTGGGTGAAAGCATAGTCAAAGACCTTTAGGGGTTAACCTTCGAATGGAATAGTTTTAAGAAATGCATTGGAAAATGCACTAAAACGATAAAT
Organism: Pleurozium schreberi; assembly: GCA_006891605.1. NCBI lineage: Eukaryota > Viridiplantae > Streptophyta > Bryopsida > Hypnales > Hylocomiaceae > Pleurozium > Pleurozium schreberi. The sequence continues at coordinate 15,619 of VACF01002257.1, forward strand.
TAAAGATAAAATCTTAGCATTTACAACGATAGTATCAAAATCAATTCAATATTTGTTTGTAAAATGTTTTTTGGATACCAAGATTTTTCCATTTCAATCTAGAAACTATTCCCTTAGATTTTTTGAAAGTTCTCATACAAAGGAAAGGTATTCATTTATTTTGAATTCTTAATTGTTCAATATATTCACAAGATACAAGACTTTTTTGACAATATTTGCACGAACTATTTTAATTTTCAAGATGCATGAACTTGTAACAACCTTCTATCAAAGTTGGAAAAATAGCCTAATATCTATTTTTACAATAAGTGAAGTTCTTCAAATTGCCAAAATTTTGTTTCCAACAGTTAAATATTAGGTGGAAATTCTCTCAAGTTGAAAAGGAACACAATTACAGTAATTGCACCTAAATGCGACATGTATGCAAAAATGTCCTATCTAAAATGTAAGTCTAAAATGTAAGTCCTTTGAACTTGAGAACTTAAAATCAATCCACTTTTACAAAGTTTGATCTCTTATGACCAATCTCAAATAATCTCTCGCCGTCCAAAATCAGCTTGTTTTTTCAAAAACAAGTCGTTTTCGATGAGTTATTTTGAACATCATTCGAAAACAACTCAAAAACAAGATATATTTTGGATGAAAAATGAGATAGGGGCCGTAGTCACCATGGAAAATCCTGACTGAATAAATAATTTATTTCAAATCTGCAACGGGACTACTGTACTGTACGTCATGTCGTTCCAACAKAGCTCATCAACAGAAAATCGATGAATATGGATGATATCTGTTGGAGTTATCATCCTTTTCATTCTACTKTGGTTGATCGTTCAGCTTTGATTTCGGGTTCAGGGTTTTAGGGTTTGAAGTTTGTTGAGGAAGCTGGCGTCGAAGAGTCGGAATCACTTCCAGTGCCGTGGGGAAGACGTCACGCTGCATTACATTATTTTGTTGTCTACTTATCAGTTGCTGGCGAGTTTGGTTGAAGTTGTTTCAATAGGATCGCCGTAGTTCAAGCTTTTGCACTTCAGTTGTTAAAGAGGGACGACGAAAGCAGTGTGATTATAGGGGGAGCCCAATGGCGAAGCATCATCCGGATTTGATTATGTGCAGGAAGCAACCRGGGATTGCCATCGGCCGCTTGTGCGAGAAATGCGACGGGAAGTGTGTGATTTGCGATTCCTACGTGAGACCGTGCACCCTGGTGCGAGTTTGCGATGAGTGTAACTACGGCTCATACCAAGGCCGGTGCGTGATTTGTGGAGGTCTTGGCATCTCGGACGCCTATTACTGCAAGGAGTGCACGCAGCAGGAGAAAGACAGAGATGGCTGTCCGAAGATTGTCAACCTCGGAAGTGCCAAAACTGATCTGTTCTATGAGCGGAAGAAATACGGGTTCAAGAAAAGATAGTTTCGGGCCGGTGTTGAAACCCCGGCCTTTAAGACACATTTTTTTTGAAATGCCTATGATTGAAGCACGGAACAGGAGGCACCAGGTCTGGCAATCAGAGCTGCAACTTTTTCTGATGAGTGTCTGATTCATCAGAAAGATTGATGGGAAGGCGCCTTATTGAGGGTTTAGGTTAAGGAACCGTAATCATAGAGCTTAGGGTTTSTCCTGTCAATGCAACTGGAATTTAAGTCTTGTATTACTTGAAATCAATGTTTTCGTTCAATTAAGGGCGGCTGTTTGTGCACTCGAGCCAATCGTAAACTGAATTTCAATGTGGTCAGTRATTGACGGATTGCTTCTTTGTGGTATATGGTTTGAATGAAAGTTCGTTGAATCACCATTATATCTCCTTGTGGTCTCTAATTAGGTTTCCTTCTCCTGGAGTTGACGGTTTTCATCACATTGTGTTTATGCAAGATGCATTTGAGGAGATTCAATTACTGACGATGATCAACTTTACTTCATATCGGTATTACTTTGAACCTTCTCGTAGCCTGCAGATGTGATGTCTTATTGAAATCTTATTAATTGATGTTGATCTTGAGTAGGTTGATCTAGGATTTGTTGTGACAGTCTTCAATCCTGAATTGCGCTTGTGTTATGAATACTCTGATTTGGGAATTGACATTTCAGATTCRATCAGTTTCCTTAATTAATTTCTATTATGTTACAGTTGACAGTGGCTGCAAATACATTGTGATGAAACATGAAACATGTGGTGTCACAGAAGGCACACGAGAATAATGAAGATAGGAGATTGTCWTAGAACCCAACCACCCAATGGTGGCAAACACGGGAAAGGGCAAATGATTTACTGGGATTGTGGGAATACACAATGGAGATTTTCAGTTGTATGCATCTCTTGAGTTATGAACTGAACATTCAGGAGCACGCCTCCTTGAACGAAAAGGCCTGTAAAGTCGTYTAAGTGTGCTGTTACTGACGTCCATTCCTGAAGGATGAAAAATTCCGGTACTGCTTTAACCCAGAGTCCATGTGTTCAAAACCCCAAGAGCAAAGGATAGTTGTGGTAGTAATAATAACAAGAACTTACAATGTAACAGTGAGGATCTGTCATAGGTTAATGCATTCACTACTTGGACCTCTCATCTACACTCCAACCTTAATCTCATTGTGTAGTGTGAATGCGGTTGTAGATAGGATTTGGAAACTCGGATTTCAAAACCAAGATTTCAAAAGTCGATGGCACAGTCTTTGTCCTTTGGACGGAGTCAATAAATAAAAATGCTAATGTTGAGAGTTGAGAGGAAGGTGTGTTAAGGTGAAAACAATCAAACCTAACAAAATAAGCAATTGAGAGTACATGGAGGCACCTTTTTCAACGCAAAAAAACAAAAAACATAATCAATTTTGTGATATTAGCAATTTGAATTTTGTGAATTTTCAAAGCCCAAAAAATAAATAAATTTGGATAAGCAATTGAGAGTATCCCAACTTTGAAAAGGACAAAAACACACATCCCAAGCTTTCATTGGAAATTTGTCCCAACTTTGAAAAGGACAAAAACACACATCCCAAGCTTTTGTTGGAAATTTGTTATAGCCTTGGTTGGAAATAAGTGTAGTCTATAGGTTAGATGTGGGGTATTGGTCGGGAATGGGTGATTCTACCTTAATTTCAGCATAAAATTTGCTAAAAACATAAAACATGATTTAAAAAAATAATGTAACTATTTTGCCAGAAGAGTAGAATGAACTTGAACCCTTGACTTATCATAAGCTAAGTCTTTCCTGTATTCACAAAGTAATTTCAAAATTTGTAAGTATTTGTCGAAATTTTTCAGAGATTAAACAAACGAGAATACAGTTAACACTACTATCAATAGATCGTACAGTGCATGGCGAAGTTTGTAAATAGCTGTAAAAAAATGGCACCGAAGACTCCACTGATAAGAGCACAAGGCATCACATAGAAATTCCTTGACCACAGAACACGCAATGAATTTTGATTCCAAGTGAAAAATCCATCGATGCCAATGATCCCATCCAACACAAAACTTAAAACAAAGCCTGCCATGAAACAGATAAAGAACCTCCAGATAAAAACAATAAAATACAAAATACAAGGGTGCAGCAGATCAAAAATCACACATAGTGGGCACAAATACTTTTCTGAGCTTTCAAGTCTAAGTCAATCTGAACTCTAGAAGATGAATTTTTTGGATTAAATCCAAGTTTCTCACTCAATTGAAACGCAGCTGCCGCTAAGTTAACGATCAGGACCGCAAATTGCCTCTTCTACAAATGGGACTGCTTCAGTGAAAAGCCCTATCTTGAACCCTAAAACCCTAACCCCTGATAAAGRTAGGCATAAATAAACGTCTGTGTGTTCATCCGCTCTTCTCAACGCTCTAAAAGCTTCTGAATCCAGTTCATCCGCTCTATCTCCCACCCTCTCGGCTCTCTACCATTCCACTGCCTCGAAATTTACGCTGTGCCTTACCGAAGATACGGTCTTTGATCACAAGCAGGGCATATTGTGAAAATAAATTGGAACTGTCAARTGCGAAGCACATTGACAGGATAACAATGAATGGGTAAACGTAACGACAGGTTCTAATGCCTCCAARTCCTTGCCTTTTTCGTTGGACATACACTGTAATGGAGTCCCCARTGGRRAAAAAGAAAAAAAGATCAAACTCTACAGTTGAGAACCAATACCTGATACCTGATACCTGATTTTCCACCTCCCTGAACCAAGCAGGTGACCTACCCAATACCCTAATTCAATTCCCCTTGGGAGGGAAAATACTTTTCAGTTGCCTAAGAATCATTTCAAACGCGGTGAACGTGATGACTGCCGCCGGTGTGGTTCGCATCAAGTTGGTTGCATATCCACGATAAAACCCTCCCAGCCCTTCCTGCACCGAAATTTTGTTGATACAATCAAAAACGCCGTTATACCGGATCTGCTCCAGCTTCGCCAGGCCTTGCTCTTGAAGCCTCGAGCGCACAACTTCATGTGGGTAAGTCAKGGTGGAGGCAATGACTTTAGCCGCCGAGGTCGCAATCGCCACCTGCCCTACTGGCAGCTTCTCCACTGTCGTGCCTTCTCTCACCGCCAATTGACTCTTCAAATACTCAAACAAAGGGAATTGGATGGCCACATGACTGATTCCTGCTAGAGCAGGCACCACTCCACTGTAAAGTCCGCGAGCCCCTTCCTCCCGAAAAATGCGACGAAGTGCAGATACCACTCCTTGGTAAGGGATGAGATCCGGTCTCAAGCTTTGCGTCTGGATCCGCGTTTTCACAACCCATAAAGGGTTGGTCACGAGTATGGTGGTGGCACCAGCGCCGGCAGAAGCTAACATGTTGGCGCCCACGGAAAGCCTGGGAGTTGTCATATACTGCCCGGTCCTGCGAGCCTCTTGGGCTTGCAACATGGTTTTCAGCTGCTCGTATACGGTGAAATAGACCGCCCAATTCACGAGGAGAGCCACCATTGTGGATGAGAATCCGCAGTACAAACCCTTGATCCCCTCCTCCTTGAAAATCTTCCCCAAATGACCCAACACCATGGTGCCATTAATATTCTGGTAGCCCATGCGATTCACTTGGAGGCGCGTCTTCACCACATCCAAAGGGCACACGAAAGTGGCGGCCAACATCCCGGCGCCCGCCCCTGCGGCCGCGGTGATGAACTTTGCACGACGGTCGTCGCGAGGGGTGGCCACAGTAAGGGCAACGCTGCCGGGGCCCTTCTTGGCCATCCTCGGCGTCAGAGGGACACCAAATTTTGACAATCCAGAATTTCTTCACTCCCAGACATGGTCTAAAACCCTCAAAAATCACGCCAATTCCGAATTCCAACCTAAAATGCCACTACAGCAAAAAAAGAAAAAAAAGAAACATCCAGACACAGATAACTTACGCCATCAGAAAGGTCGCATTCGTGCGGTTGTGACGMACTTCTGCCAATGAAGCTCCCACCAATCCTCAGATTGCCAGAAGCTCGACAAGAGTCAGGATGCTACGCTCGGAAAGGCTAATTACAAAGAACCCAGTTATGAACTCAGCCACTCCTTCGAATTCGCTCAAGTTAGGGCTTGCGCACATACGCAATCCAATGAAGGTGCTGATGATCAATCCACTCCGCCGAGATAACACACCCAATACAGAAAACGAACACACAGCAGAGCAATCTGGGCAATCTGAAATCAGAGCAGACAAGGGAGGTGGTAATTGGCCTCTCCTGCACGAACGCGCAATAGAGAGTGAGTGAGGCTTTGCGATTTTTGATTGAAAAAGGACAACAGTAATCTACGCCAGTTGATTGTGGAATCGTAGGAAGAAAAGTAAGACAGATGAAGCACTAAGGAAATTTATGAGTACAAGCTCTTAAAAGTTTCCCGCAAGTGTTGGCAAGGGGAGGGATCCCAAGGCGAAGGAAGCAGGGCGCGTGGCACATGGTGCGAGAGAGATGCAGGAGAGCAGAATCTGCTGAAAACAAGTGGGCTCTGTTTCTGTAGCACTTGGCTCTCTTGCGGACTAATGGCCTCCCCAAACTTTCTCCTATGCACAGAAGGGAAGGGAAGGTAGAGAAGCCTATAAGGTAGAAGCACGTAAATGTGACACTTGTTTTAAATTTGCAGATCTTGACAGAATCAAAATAAAATGATGTGTGCTTGTTAGGAAATGGTTGAGGAAATCAACAATATTCATTTCATATTTTTCCAAGCTTGTATGAATATAATGCAAACTAGTAATCATTATGCCCTTTGCCGCTGTCACAGTCAAAATCAAAGTAAACATAATTTTTTAATCTTCTGATTCATAAAAACTTTGAAATTCAATAACTTTCACTCTGCACGTTGGAACACCAGGAAATGAAGCCTATGCACCCCTCCTCGCCGAGATCTTTCCGACGGTACCAAGCACGCCACCAGGGGACGCACGGTCCAGGAGATCTCAACGTAACAATCAAAACAAAACAAAACAAACTTTTACTGGAACATCCCTAGAATGGGCATCAATCTGATCACATCTAGATAGTATTTGAAACTTTCACCTTATAGAACAATGTCCATCATGGCCTATGCTGATTTTATACCAATCAAATTTGTAGCATTTTATATGCATACATCAAGTCAACCCCACCTCTATTAGCCAAAACTCATGAACGAGTAGAAAATTTTTCGACGTTAGAGCTCATGATATGACTCATGAATAATAGTATATATCTCTCTGAGCAAATCTAACGCTCTAAACTCAGCCTTTGAAGAAAAAATCTAAACATTGGAAGCATTAACTAAAAATAAGCAGCATGAGAGTCTCAGTGTAGGTTTTTGAAGCAAGTCGAAAAATAGCTCCTAGAGATATTGGACCTCACTTGTGCCCATCCCACAACATGACAAACATTTGGAATGTTAGTGAGGAACACCAGGTGTCTGCAGCCCAATACGCTTGTTATTGCCTTCACTAGAAGAGCATAATTCAAACTTACAACACAACATTTTTGCACAAATCAACAAATCCGCATCCATCTATCAACCTGGCTGTAATTAGGACATTGTGAATCCGACGTTGCCATTTTCACTCTCCCTTTGCTTTGGATGTCTATCCAGTCCTTGCAATAAACGTCACAAGCTATTTCCCCACACAGAGCAATACGCTCCTTATAGTTACCCGTAGAGTATTGGTGAGACCCAGCAACCCAGTGGACAAACCCCCAGTGAGTTACTATCAATCAGAAGCTCAAGAGTCGATCAGACCTCTCAAGTCGATACCTCACATCACTATTTGCGAGAAGATCAGGAAACTGAATCGGGAGCTATCAGCATGGTACAATGAGCTGAAGTTCCTATTGAACAAGCTAGTTATATACCCAATTGGGTCTAGCTAATTGAAACGGTCTCATTGTTGAACCATTAGGAATGACGGTAATTAATTATCGCCTCCAAATCAGAGTGTCATTAGTTGTTTGGTACTCAGTAAGTTGCCACTTTTTATTAGGTTATTATACTACTCATAAAGAGTCAAGTATACTTAGCAAATGGAGGCTCAATATGCATTAAAGCTATGTTGGTTCCGTAATCTCCTAAAATCCTACACATTTACTCTTTACAGTTGTCAATGGTGGGAGGGTGGGAATTACAAACCAACTTGTAAAATATTCTAATAGCACATCATGTCACTTGTATCAGTCCATATTACTTTTAACAAATCTTATACTTCTACTTTTCTCTCTTGTAGAAGAAATAATGCATTTCAAGCCTATATGTGATGTCTTAAACTAGACGCAATGGTCTGGCAAAAACAAACAAACAAACAAACAAAACAAAAAAACTAATTTAAAGGATAGTTTTTTGAAAACAACTACGTAGATGCACCTACCATGGACACTAGGCCAACACCAAAGTGGGTAGAGAAACACTCATAAGCAACACACTTCAAGCTTGGATCACACGCGGGTGATTGGCCACTTCTTGGAGGAGTGACAACTTCATAAAACCCCACCTGTCTACTTGGTATCCACCTTTGCTTGGATTTGGGTCTCGCTTCAGGGTTGATTTTAGGTGTGGTAGAACGACTAGTGTTGGATTAAGGTGTTCCTACCTTAAAGGGATTAGGAACTCATGGGACTTGTGAACAACAGGGGATCAAGTTTCTTGTAGTTGCAAAAATGTTTTTGATATTAGAGGTAATCATAAAGTTTATCCTATATTTGTGAACGGGTGTCAAAAAAAGGTTTAACTAAGACTACAAAAAAGAAACACAACACAAAAATCCATCAAATCTTAGTTTTGGTGCTCCAAAGAGTTTCATCTTGTGTTATTTCCAACCTCTACCTACTAGTCCTGAATTGCACACACTTCATGCTGAACTCTATTGGACTTGAAATTTTTGGTTGTCTTTGGTTTGACAACAAGGCGAAGTTACTTTGACAAAGTAGTTTTTCTCTACTCACATAAAAGTAAAAACATCAAAAAACTCAACAAATGCAGTTTTGACATTGAAAAACATAGAAATTCATTTCCAATGTTAGCTTAGCATAGAAGTTCAAAAGTGTGGGAAACCAAATTTGAACGTAACATGTTTTTTTTGTGTATTTGACATAAAAAGTATATGAATTGAGGTACACAATAGGAACGAAACTTTACATGCATGTTGAGTCAGATTCAATGACACGTGACACTTCCAAATTGAATCATTATTGCACCTTTTACATAGTTCATAAGATATAAAAAGGTCATGTATYTATGTATATGTGGACTTATTTGAGCATGATAAAGTGTAGACATTAAAACAACATTCAAATGAAAGACTAACATTGCAATGATAGATGCAAAATTTTCAGTCCAATGGCATATGTATGTCTTCTAATTTAGTTCATAATTTGTATTCTATGAGGCAAATACAACATTTTATATATTGTTTTTCACATATGCACAATAGTTAATTTAAGTTTGTACCACAACAAACAAAAGAATGTTTGATGAAGGATTTTCAAGTTCACAATAAAACAATTAATGCATCTAATCATCAAATAATTGGATCATTTTGGTGTCACTTACCTCAATGAAAGGTTTTGTCACTTTAATTTAATTTAATTGCACGAGAGTGCAATTTGCTTGTCAAAATGTTGTCAAAACAAAGTTCTTCATATCTTTGCCTTACATGTTCAACTTACTCTTAAGAGTCTAGATTTAATTTGAGTTCTTTCAAATTTAATATTTTGTCCATTTGGTGTTAAAAAAATGCATGATTATAGAATCTAAAATCTTTATTTGACTTCCAAATAGACTTAACATGAAATTAAATTATTTAGTAATAAAAACCACTCTCTATATGATACATGGATAATTTTTTGTAATTAATGTGGTCTATTAAATTGTACATAGATCTAATTATATTAATCAATAAAATAAATTGTTCCCCACAATATCAACATATCCAAATTCAAAATATTGAAACTAATATCTATCTAAAATAAATTCTTTCTCAAAACTATATTTATGAATATCTTGAAGTATTTAACCCATAAACTCTATGAAGGCTAAAGTAGACCACACAAATGTCCCGGTGAATAAATTAAGTGTTCAAAGTTTGAGTAAAAAACAAAGAATGCATATACCCATTGGTCAATTGAAAATTGCACAATTGATGTCTATGGTGAAACCCTTGTAGTTTCGAGGCTTAAAAAAAATGTGAAAAAATTGAGCAAATATTTAAATTTGTGGAAACATGATTTTCTCATTCCATGTTAATTATAATAAGACAATTTATTTTACAAATTTGCATATAGTTTTGAATATATAGAGGATCATACATCTATAATGATTCATATAGTATAATTTCTATAAATGAAATTATGATATTCAAAAAAATGTCACAACTCTAAYTTTTACATTTTCAACATACAACATATTAACCCCTAAATGCCCAAACTGCGTTTTTTGGCAACATAGCGATTTTGGGCAGCTCACTACGAATGGAGATTTTATTGTTTTTCTTTCAAATTTTCACTCAATATGTCCCCAAGGAGTACCTTTAAGGCCCAACAGTTTTCATAACTTTTGACTACATAGTTCAAAAGTTATTGTATGATATGTAGTTTTCATTGCTCGGCGGGCAGCCCGGGCAGAAAAAAAAACTTTTTTAACCCCAAAAGCCCAAGGGGTTTGGACAAAATACAAATGTGTTATAAAATATAAATTTTATAACTTTTTTGAAGTTTGCATCAAAGAAGTTTATGTGAAGCACAAAAAGTAGAAGATATCGGTACGGTCAAAATTATAAAATTATTTTCAGATTCTCTTCAAATGAATTTTGAAGATATAACTTCAAAAATTCACCAAAAATACAATTTCTATCCTTAACACTTGAATTTTTTTTTGATTGGTCAAAATAGTGGTTTCTATTGAATCGTAAAAAAATGCATAAGATGTGGTCATAAAAATTTCAAGTCATTCCTCAAATAGTATGTTTTTCAACACTGAAAAACTCTAAACACATTGTGTTGTTTCTCTTATGATTTTTTTTGACCGTAGTGATCTTAGTTTTGAATATAAATACTGAAAGACAACCCAATGTTTTGAAGGAAAAAAAAAAAAAAATTCAAAAGAAAGTTTTTTTCTGCCCGAAAATTCTGCCCGAAGTCGGGCAGCGATCAAAAAATGGTCGTTTGAGCGCTTAGGGGTTAAAAATTACTTTTAAAAAAAAAATCCGAAATTTGTTCATTAGATTTTTATCTAAGTGGAAAGCTTTGAATCATTCTATTTTGATCATTGAGTCAAAAGTTATGAGGAGTTCTAGTTTGGGATAGTTTGCGGGGAGTTATGGAATCTCTACTCTACAAAAAAGTTTGAAATCCATTATTTCATGCAATTTTTAATATTTTTGGAAAAAAATAAAAACAATAGGTATAAAATTTTTATTACAAAATTTTGACCATTGGGATTGGCATTTTTAAATTCCATAATTAAATCGTTTACAATTTAGTATTTTGAGTCATTTTCTACTTCTTTCTACTTACTATTTTTTTCCTCTATGTTGTACAATTTCAATGATCTGAAATTTTACAAGTATGTAAATAACTTGCCTTGAAGAATGAATCCAAAGAGTAACCACCATTTTGGACATTTTTACATGCGAATGTGACCTTGTGAAGTGCAACTGCCCGTTTTTTTGCCGTGCCAAAAGAATGATTTTTGTCAATTCAAACGCTAATATCTTGCAATCTACATGGTGGATAATTCTGAAATTTTTTCCACATCTTTTCAAACCAGTGTACTACAAGATCCTATGGTTACTTATGTCAAAAAATGTTTTTTTTCTAAAATTTGGTGCTTGTATTAGAAATGGCAGTTTTGGAGCATTTTTGGCGAAAACATAGTCAAAAGCATTTAGGGGTTAATGCAAGTTTGATAGCATGAAATTCATTTAATACCTATTATATTTTATTAGATCATGGAAATGTGAAAGTCATCTTCATGAGTACTGTYTTATTGAAATTTTGTAGAAAATTATTAAAGTCAACCCACAAGCTTGCCATTCAGAGTTTACATTTAAGGTAACGTGCATAGCAGTGTTCAATGTAATGTGCACTTTAATTGAATTTCATGAGATTCATGAACAAATAATCAATTATTTAATTACTCGTTTATTTTACTCTACACACTTGTTAAAATAAAAAATTAATATAGATGACAAATCTATCATGCTRTATGTGACTTAATCAATTGTTGGTGTTTGCAATGTCAATAGAGTACAATTGCTAGTCAAAGATCAATGACATATAATAATTGTCTTGCTCCATCACTACAGTGTTAACAAACTATTTGAAACAATCTTAAATTAACTTTAGAGATTACTTAGATAGCAACCTTCAAATATGTTGTTTGCTTGTATAAATCCTATGCCCATTTACAAATTTAAATATGAATTAGCCATAACATAAATCAAATTGCCAAAAAATTTCAAATGAAATCAACATTGTGTGAAATCAAAAGGATTATGATAATACAAACTTTTAATTAGAGACTTGTTTTGTATTGCATGGAATGAACGATTATGCGACACTCATGGAATTATCCAAACAAGTGGGACAATTCACGTTAGAGGGTTCACTTGTCAAAACACAAACTCTAATTGCTCAACCAACTAACAAATAAAAACAAAGAAATGTCATCTTTATGAAGATATAGTGCACTGAAACACATTCCCGCCAAAAATATGTGATTTCATCAATTCATGCATTTCCAAACAAAGGCTTCATTAGGAGCGAATCCATATTAAGTAGTGTTTTTATAAAATTTCAACAAATGACCCAATATAAAATGCATCAAATATCAACATTTCAACCCATTTAGATTACACATAAAAATTTCATTCATATAGCTTCATTCATTTGTTGGATTTCAAATAGGTGTCATGGTAATAAYCAAAACAACAAGGTCAATGAATAATATTTATCACATCAAGTGTTGGAGGGATAAAAAACTATTGGCTTGAAAACAATCAAAGAAAATGCATTGGATTGACAATTGTGCAATAATGATCATTTTTTAGAGATTAATATTTTGTACCATAATAATGATTATTATGTAATCTAAATTCTCTTTTGAGGCTATCAACTCAAGCATCAATACCGATTTCAATTCATAGTGTACAGGCTTGCAAGTTGCAACATTGACTTTTATTTTTCTTCATTCATARTTAATTTGCGGCCAAATTAATGAATCTCATTTTGGGTGATAYGTGTGCCCAATTTTCTCCCTTTATAATTTCAACACAAAACAATCATTAATCAGATTTTGTCTAACATAAAATTGTTGTTCCGTCACATCACTCCAATGTCTACAATCAATCTGGCTCAAACAAGATGCCATATGGAAACAAACTTATTAGATGAAACAAGTTCAAATATTCTCACTGTTTTGAGTCATTATAATAAATTGATATCTAAAAAGTAATTTCTAAACTTTTGAAGGTTCCTTCTATGTGAAAATGCTTTGTATCATAACATATTAACACCTGAAGTCGTTTGCACTGAACATAATTATTTCTGTCTTGCTTCTTGATATTGTGAACATTTTTATTTCCACCCTTAAAACAATACAAGCACAACTATTTGTTTATTATATTATTGTTGGAAATTCCTAAGGTAGGTGTTGAGATGTCATTCATTGCATCTTTCAAGCAATTAACAAGTATTTGGTTGTAAGTTGGTTTAGATATTCCAAATCTCACAAGAAATAAACGTACACTGTTAAAGTTAGTACTTCCAATTACTCTAGCTATTTCTACGCCAAGACTTTAGATTTTAGATGTAAAACTTTCCAAAATCTAAATCTAACTATGCCAATACGTAAATCATGTTTTTCCCACTTCAAAGTGGTAATGAACYTTAGAATAACAACCTTAGTAAAATTTGTGAAAAGATGGAGTTTTGGCTTCCAATCTAATTAGGAAATTTCATTCATCAATTTCTCTTTGTGTATTAATACAAACTCACTTTTGATCTTATAATATGGTTCAAAGTTAATTCTATTATTAATTTTCAATGTCACTTTGATTTAAACTAAGTATGATAAATTTCATCCAATTCTAAGCTAAAACTTCATCCTTCTTTATTTTCTTTGATATTAATCTATYATTTGAATGTAAAATAGTTCTAAAATCTTCAAAAGATTTTCTACATGATTATGTCATTAATCGATTCTTTAGTTTTCTCTAAAAGATTTTAGATAATTACTTACTAGTTATATAAACTAGAAAAAAAATAGGGGTTTTGCAACTAGCAAGAACAACTAGTTTTGGGGTTGTTTAGGACATTTGCAATAGATGAAATTTTAGGGACCTGCAGTTGTTGTAGATAAGTCACAAGTCAAATTATAGTTGCAAAAGAAAAATGGGTTTTTTCTCATCCGACAACTTACTTGGAACTTCATCGATGTGCTTTGCTAACATGGTTGCTAGTAGGAACTTTTTGTGCAGCTAATGAATGACTTATTTGTGACTACTTAGCAACTTGTGATGTGCTAGTGACTTCATTGCAATTCATTTGCAATTGCATCGTCACTGGTTTGCAATTTCACAGTTATTTGTTTGAGACTAATCATGGATTTTTATTTTTACTTCTCTACTTCTTTGCAATTACTTTGTTAGGGTTTTGGAACTTTTGTGGGGTCATTTGTGTCGTGTTTGACATTTCTTTGCGACTATTTTGTTGCTTTTCAGCAACTCATTTGTGATTTGCAAGGCGAGTCATTTGCACCTCTTCGCAACTATTTTGCTACTTTTCAACATCTCATTTGCAAATTCATAGGCAAGTTGTTTACAACTCTTTTGCAATGTGTCTATTGTCATATGCAAGTGAGCGCAACTTGTAGGCAACTCTATTACAAATTTCATATGACTTCATAGATTATATGCAACTTATTTGCAACTTCTGTTACTTAATCTGCAACTAATTCAAAATTGTTTTGCAACTGCTTCTTGAGTGGACTGCAACTGCCTTATAACTTGTATGCAACTAATATGCAATTCATTATTAACTAATGGATCATTGCAAGAAAGACCGTACGATTTTTATAGCGTTTTGCACAATACTCATGATTTTTCGAAAATATTGTATAATTATAAAAACAATTTTTTAGAAATTTAAAAAACATGTTTAATGTAAAGACCTTTAGGAAGAAAGTACCCTAGGAAGGAAAAGTATAGAAAAATTCTTTGAATAGGAGAACTAGAAAAGTGTAAAATCTCATGAAAATAGGTACTTTGATGTTTTAATTTGTAGAAAATAGGAATTTAAAAAAAAAACTAATAATTGGCAATTTGGGAAGACTTCATGTTGAAGAGATTTCGCTAAAAAATGATCTTAAAACCATTTTCAATGTTTGTAATTGCGGGTGCAAGGGAGCTCTATTTGCATAACCATTGAGGACATAAAATGATTTTWTTTTGAGTCCTTAGTTAGGCACATGCTTGCCTAATATGGAAATAGACCACAGAAATTTCATCTCTAGATCATTAATTTTGGATACTCTCCAGTATTAAAAAACCCAAAACTGCAAAGTGTGACAATTAGCTAAATCAAAATTTTAATATAAAATGATTTTTAAATTTTTTTGAAAAATTAGGGATGTGATTACTATCAAATTAGACATCTCCAATAAAAATTTCAAGTTGACTAGATTCATGCTCCAAAAATTATTGCACATAACAACTCTGTCATTCCAAGTGTGACACAAAAGAGTGCCGGTCTTTCTTGCAATCATCCTAATATGCAATTCAATAGAGACTAATATGCATCTTGTTGCGAGTAAAACAAAATGAAACAAAACAAGAGTAGAAACACCAAAGTGTGCAAGAAAAAAAGAGAGCTCATATATTCATAATAAAGTAAATATATACCAAGGAGAGAGAATAGTTCTCTTCCTCTACTATTCACCCGAGGGATCTTCTAACGTAAAGTATATCACTAGTAGAAAAACAGTGACCAAATCAACAAAACATCAACAAGTTTTTGTTGATTTGGTTATTGTATTGCCCATTTTTACAGTTTTTTGTTGATTTGGGTATAAGTTAACAAAATGGTAACAAAATTTTGTTGATTTGAATAGTGCAAGTCCAAATCAACAAAAAAAATCAACACTTTTTTGTTCAGTTTAGTACGAAGATGTCAAATAAATTTTCTCTATACAATGGAACTTTAATTTTGAAATCAGCAAACTTTAGGGTCCATTTAGGCATATCAAAACACATTTTTTCAAAAACCTTTGGACTAACAAAAGTTGTGAAATCAATCTAACTTTCACCTCCAAAAATCCGTTTGTAATTTCAACTCTCTAATCAAAAGTTATAGACAAAGTCCAGAGAGGGGTTGGAATGGACATTTTCTTTGGCATTTTTAAACATCCTCTCGGAATTTTGTCCATAACTTTTGATTAGAGACTCTAAATCACAAACGGATTGTTGGAGGTGAAATTTAGCTTAATTTTTCAGCTTTTTGTAGTTCAAAGTTATTTGACAAAAAGTGTTTCACTATGCTTAAATGAACCTTGAAGTCTACTAAATTCACCAAGCAAATGAAAAAATCTAAAAAATAATTAATATATAACATTCTAATCTACATGTGCAAACATACATGTGTGGGTCGGGGTGAATTGACCCCCTCGCTCGTCCCCCTAAGTCAGTCCAGGGCATGCAAGTAAAAAAACAAGCCCTCTATATTGAGCTTGATTAAACTACCTAGCACACCTCTCCTACCTAATCTGGGGCCTCTGATTGCAAATACCAATTCAAAATTTGAAAATTTTATCATGCGTGGCAAATAAAAAATTTCAAGGTTTTCCTTCGGAGACAAGGGAAGGGGTCAGTTCACCCGGCCCATGTGTGGATGCTTTTTTTTCATAGTAAAAACACACTTAAGAAAGATTAGGCATTTAGGGGTTAAATCACCATGGTTGGAATTTTGTGTATACTGAATTTTTTTTTTTTAACTTAATCATTTAAAATTCGGTATTTTTTCAAAATCAGAAGACTTCAGATGCCATTAAGGCATAGTAAAACAACTTTTTCCAAAAAACTTTGAACTAATAGAAGTTGAAGAATCAAGCTAGCTTTCACTCCCAAAAGTCTATTTGCAATTTCAAGTCTCCAATCAAAATTTATGGACAAAATTCAGAGAGGGGTTGGAATGAACAATTTCTTAAACACTTTTAAACATCCACTAGTAGAAAACGCAGAAATTTTAACAAAATTCTGTTGATTTGGTCGCGTTGTACCGGTCACTATTCTGTTGATTTCAACAAAAATTTGTTAGTTTTAACATATCCTCTCTGAATTTTGTTCATAAGTTTTGATTGAAGACTTGAAATCAAAAACGGATTTTTGGAGGTGAAATTTAGCTTGATTCTTCAACTTCCACTAGTTCAAAGTGTTTTGAAAAAAGTTTTTTTACTATGCCTAAATGGCATTTGAAGTCTGCTGAATTCACCAAGAAAATGTTAAAGTTAAAAAACAACTAAATAAATAACATCATAATCATTGTGTGCACATGCATGTGTGTGCATGGTGTCATGGCATTGGGCCTTGCTCTACCAGCTGAGGGGTGCAAGGTTCGAACCTCCTTGAACCCCTTGGTTAGTGAGGTGATTGCCATGTTTGCACACGTGGGTAGCCTTGCTCGGCCGCCATGTAGGTGGGCCCCGCGTGGCAGGTTGCATTGGTGGCTTGCCACCAAGGCAATTTATAAATTTTAAATTTGATTTGGCATTGCCACATGGCAATTTCTAATTGGACGGATTGTTTCAAATTTTTTAATATTAAAAAAAACAAAAAAAACGGGTGATAAAATTAACAAAAAATTAACAATTTTTTGTTAAAAAACTATCCAAATCAACATGTCCAAATCAACAAAAAAAATCAACACTTTTGTGTTAAATTTTTGTTAATTTGGTCACTGAATTTTCTAGTAGTGTATTAAAATAAACTTTAGTGAACTACAAGTGGAGAGTGTATGAAGATAAGATGTTTTTTAACACTCGTCCTTGCTCGGCATAACATTTAAATAAAATTTTATGCAATGTCATATACTATAATTTCTATAATCTAGTAAGCTATATGCTTGTTGCCTCATTAAAACCTTATCTAGAAAAACCTTGACTATGTTCGAGGACAAAACCACAGATGAAAGAAAAAGAGTACAACACCTTTATCAATCAATTCTCATATTAAAATCCAGTGGAAGAAATCCATGGAAAGGTATCCAAAGGTTTCTACAATTTTCATAAATAAAAATCTATCAAATCTCTTGCTCCAAAATATTGAGTCGCCGCATTCAAATGCCATGAACAAGTTGAAGATGTACACATAATGGAAGAGCCTTGGTGAAGAAATGAACAAGATTATCAAGTGATATAATTTTCTTGATTTCAAGTGCTTGGTTTGTTATCAAATCATAGGTAAAATTGAAATATTTTGGATCGATATATTTGATTCGATCACCTTTAATAAAATTTAGCTGCATTTGTACAATGCAAGCACTATTGTCTTTATACAAGATAGTTGGAGAATCATCATATGATAATCCACAGTTTGTTCGAATAAATTTATCAATTGATCTAAACCACATGCATTCTCGAGATGCTTCATGTAATTTCTGCATGATTGGATGATGTTGCAGTTATTGTTTGCTTTATTGATTTTCAAAATATTACAACTTCATGTTGTAAGAAAAAAATAACCAGTTTGAGACTTGGATATTGCAGGATCAGACCTATAGCTAGCATCAACGTATCCAATCAATGTGGGATCTAGAGATCGAGTATAACGTAATCCCAAATCTTCTGTACCTTTCAAATAGTGAAGAAGATGCTTGATGCCATTTCAAAGTCGTAACGTAGGACAAGTACTATGCCTTACAAGGGCACTAATTGCAAATGCAATGTCAAGCTTTGAGGATGTAACTAAGTATCACTAGTAGAAAACGCAGAAATTTTAACGGAATTCTGTTGATTTGGTCGCATTGTACCGGTCACTGTTCTGTTGATTTCAACAAAAATCTGTTAGTTTTAAGAGATTTTTGTTGAAATCAACAGAACAGTGACCGGTACAACGCGACCAAATCAATAGAATTCTGTTAAAATTTCTACGTTTTCTACTAGTGTATAAAAATGCTCCAATTGCAACGAAATATGGATATAGTAACTATAGTTCACCCAATGCTTCTTTCTCCTCCTCGCAAGGTCGATAGGGGTCATTAATTTTAGCGCTACGATCAACCATGGGGGTAGAAAATAGATAACCATCCATTGTACGAAATTGTTGCAAGATTTGATTGATGTACACTACAAGGGAATGTGTCCGAATTGACAGAAACTGGTCCGAATCAACTAGTCCTAATTGACAAAAAATTGATAGATTTTCGTCAATTTGGACAATTTTCGGTCAATTTGGACATAAAATTGTCCGAATTGACAAAAAATTGTCAATTTTTTTATCAATTAGGACTAGTTGATTTGGACCAGCTTCTGCCAATTTGGACACATTCCCTTGTAGTGGTAGGTCGTTTGTGAAAGAAAAATACTGCCGTCTTTCATGTGCAGAACTTGTAAGCCAATGCAAAAAATAGTTTTACCAAGTAGTTTTATTTCAAACTCGGGCGTAAGAAGTTGGGTAATTGCATTACATGCAAATTTGTTATGCACAAGTTTTAAGTCATCAACATACATTACAATGATGACAAATCCATCTTTGTCACGTTTGATAGGGAGATACGGAAGTAATGAGTCTTTTATAAAGTGATGCTGAATAAGAAAATTCTGATTGTAGGCGTTGATACGACATGCGTCTAGACTGCTTCAGACCATACAATGCTCCTTGTAATTTAACTCCATGATGTTTGTCTGGGACGGATGTAGTTGAATTGGTGGTTTCAAGACCAGGTAGAACTTTATGTAAATACGAGCATTTAATGATCCGTATAAATAAGCAATTATCACATCTATAAGACATATCTCAAGGATGATATGTATTGCCATACCAAGAAGATATAAAAAAGTAATAGAGTTCATAACTAGTGAATACATAGAATCATAGTTAATACCAAATTTTTATGTAAAACTTTGAGAAACCAAAAGAACTTTGTATTGGATAATTTGACCTTTCTTAACGCATTTGCGCACAAATACTAGTTTGTTTCCAAGAGGTCAAGAAGTGAAATTATTAACAATAGGTCCAAAAAATTGTCTCTTACGCAAAGAGGCATACTCTTCCTTAATAACAACTTTTCACTTTAGCCACTCAGAGCGATGCATCGCTTCTTCAATAGTGTTTGGTTCATGATCATCTTTCTCACAAGAAAGATGGTCTACAATCATACAAATGAATAGTACATGTAGTCATAGAATCTATAGAAGAAGTGTACAGTGGCTGAATTTTTGGTTACTTTTACAATTTTAAGTGGTTCTATTGGACTCGGGAGGTTAATATGCGGTTTTTACTAGTTAATCAAAGTTTGGCTTGGTTTTTATCTACAGATGCAGGTGCTGGATAAATGGGGCATGATCGATAGTGGCGGTTCGGTTGGTTATTGACTGAAGCAGGTGAAGATCAATTGTTTGTGGCAATGGGAATTCAGTCTGGAAAAAGTTCAGAGCTCCTGCAGCGGTGAGGCTGGCAGCGTAGGCCTATAGTTTTGTGTTTTTGTGAGCGTAGTTCTCTGAGTTAGTAATTGCGATAATTCTGTGTGTGCGTGGTGGTGTTAGTTGAAGGCAAAGTGGAGTTGAGAACTGGATCAATTGTACATGTTGCGGAGATAATAGAATGATTTTCCATTGCAACCTGTGTGTTTCATGGTGCTGAAATTGTGTATCTATTGTAAGTGTATGATTGGCTGAATGTGAGATCATGTGTGCATTTGATTTTTATGATCTATTGATTATTTTTGGATGGTTTGGATTATAAGTTATCTATAGAGGGAATGTATACAGAGTTGGTTGGAAATTAAATCAATAGATTTTAATTGGAAGCATGATGAATGAGGGTGATATGAATAAAATGAGAAAAGCGGCTGTGAGATTATTTGAGAGATCAATGGAATTCAAAGCCTGAATGAGAAAAGTCAAGGTGAGATATTTCCCCCTTTTCTTCAATTGTGCACAACTTGGGTTAATAAATTACCCTAAGAATTATCTATTGTAAACCATACCTCTTTGTGAACGAACTTAAACTATAGGAATTTTTAAATAGTTTAATCTATAGTAAAATTCTAATCTACATTACATCTATATTAGTTGATGCGATGTCCCTACATCATTAGTACTGCAGTACATCACTAATAAATCTATATTCAATTGAGACCTTTCTTGCACAGAAACTGCGCCTTCAAATGTTGTAGTGATAGAAAATGTAGATGGACAATCAGATATAAGAGATCCCATGAAATTGGCAGTGGTTGCTATAGATGTAGAAGGATAAATAACATCACTTACAGCCTTGCGCTTGCGTGGTTGTTTATTCGATCTACAAATTTGTTTGCTTAGAATTGGTTGAGAAATTGGAGTTGAAGTAATTTATAGTATTAAGACTCGACCAAGAATATTTTGAGCTTTATTTAATGGAGTTTTAGTAATTTTTGATGCATCATTGAAGCCATTAGGTGTCTGATCTGCAATCTTTTGCGAGTCCAAAATTTTAGCAACCTCAATTTCAGCCAATAATGTTTAAGGATCAGAATTCAAGATAAAAGTCTCATGTGCCTTGAATGTAATGTCTAGAAAAGTCATTAGAATAGATACTCTTCCTAGTAGAGAAAAAAATATATCTTCTTCAAATCGACAATTCGCAAAACGGGCACAAAGCAACGTACTAGTGGATGGATTGACGTAACGAATGGTGCTTGGAGAATTAAACTCAACATAAATACTTTCTTGTCGGTGAGTTCCAATAGTATGGCGTTGTCGTGATGTGGGCTGCCTAGTGGTTGAATTTAGGCATCTTGTTTTCTTTAAACTCGAGTCCAAGCAGTGAAAGTGTTAGGTGGTCAAGTGGCTAGCTTCTTTGTGAATTTAGTTCCTTTTAGGATTTAGCAAAGAGGTTAGGTGTTGAGGGTGGCTAGTCTCAAAGGGTTTTAAAGGGTTTCAAAAGATTTCAAAGGTTTGGAAGGGTTTTCAAAGGGTTTCGAAGGGGTTTACGGCTTGGATTTCGATGGGTTTCTAAGGGTTTTGAAAGGTTTCGAAGGGTTTTGAAAGGTTTCGAAGGGTTTTGAAAGGTTTCGAAGGGTTTTGAAAGGTTTCGAAGGGTTTTGAAAGGTTTCGAAGGGTTTTCGAAGGCGGCTAGGGTTTGGAAAGATTTTATAGGAGGATATTTAAAAGATGGGCTCCCACTTTTGGAGCTCTCTCTCTTGCTTTAAGCTTTCTTTGACTTTCTCTTGTATTCTGTTGGAGGGTTTTCCAACTTAGAACTTGAGATTACCTTTGCTTGGATATAATTGTCTTTTGGTTCTGTTGATGGTTTGGAGTGTTTATTTTGCAAGGGTTGGTTTTCTTTTTTTCTTTGAACTGTTGTGAAGGTTATTCTTTTGAGTTGACATGCATCTCTTTTTTTCTTTGAACTGTTGTGAGGGTTATTCTTTTGAGTTGATAGGATGCAGTAGGCAAACTTGAGTGGATTTCGGGTGCTACTGTAATTGACATGATTTGCGGTTGAGGGTTGATTTGCAGACTTGCGATTAAATTATAAAAATCAACTTCATTTGGATTTGTTGTTGGTTTAGGTATGAGGATAAGTTTCTTTTGGAGACTTTCTTTTCCCCTTTCTTTCTCAAACACTTACCACAGCTAGGAACCTCGTGTTTTTCCCGATAGACCACAACTCTTACGACAGCGTTGAAGTTCCGAATTTGACCCATATACAACAACCAAAAAAGCTCTTGTGAAAAAGCTCTTGTAAAAAAACTCTCGTAAATGAGAAACATTTAGAAAGTATTTAAAAAGAAGGTCTTGTAAAGAAATAGTCTCTATAGATGAAGGATAAAGGCGAATAAGAGTTGCAGCATGGAAAACTGCATGAGCCCACATCAACAAAGACAAATTTGCATAAAGTAACAATGGCCTCGTAATAAGTTGGATCCACTTGATTAAAGACTCGCCCAGTCCATTTTGACCATGTTCATGTGAAACAGAATATGTCAA
Source organism: Pleurozium schreberi (assembly GCA_006891605.1). Taxonomy (NCBI): domain Eukaryota; kingdom Viridiplantae; phylum Streptophyta; class Bryopsida; order Hypnales; family Hylocomiaceae; genus Pleurozium; species Pleurozium schreberi. The sequence goes on from VACF01002257.1 coordinate 38,238, forward strand.
CTCAATGACTCAATTCCTGTGGCAGTGCAGTAATCTTCAAAAGATCTTGATCGAAATTCTTGAGCATTATCTATACGTAATGTTTTGATTAAATAATCAAGAAAATGAGCCATAAAATGATTTAGCATGGATAGCTAATTAGCAAAATCCAAATTTCCTTTGGATAATAACGAGGCACGCGATTGTTTTCCCGATGCATGACTAAAACCAAAAAATACTGGAATGGTTCAGATATAGGAGTGATTGGACCACATATATCACCATGAAGTGACGAAGCTTTGAAAGCATAGGTAATAATTTATGAGGAAGTTTCCATAGAGATGGTTTGACAATGAGTTTGTCTTGTACACATGCTTGACATGATGTCATAGAATTAACATTTGCTGGTTGCAAAGTGTGACCAATAATACATAGAAGAATTTTTTGAAATAAAGTTGAACATAGATGACCCAGTCTTCCATGCCAAAGTCAAACATTAATATATTTAAAAAATAAAGCATAACTAGATACAACTGGTGCGTGGATTGGAATCGGTCAATCCGATACAAGCCGTTTGCCGCAACAAAGATTTTTTCCAATAGTTTATTATTTTATACAAAAAGTAGAGTCTCTCGCTTATCTAGAATTTTGTTTGAGAGATAAAAATCGTTAGTACGTACATCTCGATAGCTGATCAGGCTCCGAGGCGTAGAGGGAAAATACATAGTACGCATGCATATAATGGTGTTGCCTTCAAGAGTTCAAGTAGTATCACCTTTGCTGTTTCCTCTTAGAACCCAAACACATTCGATCCAGCCATAGTCATTAAACTTTTGGTTTGCCAAGTTGAAAGATTACTTGCATCAAAAAATTATTTAACCCTTAGGATTATATGAGTAGTTGAAAAATCAAGGAACGCATCATAAGACTCACCAATAGATATGTCTTCAACAACATATGTTTTTAGATTGTCTGCTTCAAATGGATCCTTAAACCCATCTATGATAATTATGGGCTTCATATGAGTGAATTGAGAGTTTCTTATTTTTCTGCAACATCACGATAAAATATATTTGATGTTTGACAAGCATTTGCTAAATCTCCCACTCTGCCATATTTGTAACATGAACGCGTCTCTAACGAACGCTTACCATGGTTGTTAGTAGAGAAAGTATTATACTTCCTCTATGCATGTTGGAGGTCACGATTATAACTAGTAGACTGTTTATTGCAAAATTTTTTATATTTGTGTGACTTAGATTTCGCATGAGAAACCTTAACATTATGAGACTCAAGAACCCTAGTTCCAATAGGACGGGTTTCAGCATTGCACAAAAGGAGTTCGTTTAATTTTCCAGCAAAAAACAATTGTGACATAAGATCTAAGTGATTCTCAAATTTCATATTTCTAGGCTGCTATTCAAGGACAGCAGATGCGGGTGAAAAAGTTGAGAGAGTTTTCTCAATCATTTTTTTTTCAGTAATTTTCTAATTACACAACCTGAGTTGCAAGATAGTACAATACAATTCATTATTGAATGCAAGAAGAGTTGAAAAATCCAACACTTGTAAATGAGTCGAATTATGAAGGGCTCTAGGAAGAAAGATGGTTGTCTGGTGACCAAATCGAGAATATATGCGCTTTTATAGTTTTTTCCATAATAAAAAATCACTCCCATTAGTTGTTAATTGAGAAAAAAAGAGGCTGAAGTCGTGATGATTCAGCAATAGTAGCGGCTACTAAAATTACTGTTGATGTAGTGACAGAAGAGGTCGAAGTAGCCATGATAGAAAATAGATAATAGAAAATAGATAATAAAAAAATATAGAAGATTTTGAAAATAAGGGTTTGAGATGATATAAAAAATAAATATGACGTTTCAAGATGAAGATGAAGGTAAGATAAAGATAAATATAAGGCTTCTAAAAATACATGTATTAAAGAAAATGAAAATGAAAAATCAAAAGGCGATTAAAATTATATAAAATAATTTGAAGAGAAGGTTTGGAAGGGCGCTAAAAAAGAAATTAGCAACAAAGATGAAGATAAAGTGGTTTGAAGAGAAAGGTGTTGAAAAGAAAAGGTCCAAGTCCAAACATTGGCTTGAATCAAGTGCTAAGAGAAGCTAAGAAAGGCCAGAGAGTGCAGAGTGCAGAGGGTAGTTATAGAGTCGGGGAAGGGCAAGGAGATAGAGCAAAAGAGAGGAGGTAGAAGAAAGAGGTGGGTTTACAAAGCTTACTTACAATAACAAAATTTAAATTTGAAGTGCAAAAATGAAAAACGTTAACAAACTAATAAAGAGCATGACGATAATGTGTTGTGAGTAAAACAAAATGAAACAAAACAAGAGTAGAAAGACCAAAGTGTGTAAGAAGAAAAGAGAGCTCATATATTTAGAGTAAAGTAAATATATACCAAGGAGAAAGTATAGTTCTCCTCCTCTATTATTCACCCAAGGGATCCTCTAATTTAAAATAAACTAAAGTAAACTTTAGTGAACTACAAGTGGAAAGTATATCAAGATAAGATGTTTCTTAACACATCTCATTAACAATTAATATGCGACAACTTTACAACTACTAATTTGTAACTCATATGATAAAAGAACAATTCACATGCAATTTTCATGCAACTTACTTTCAACCACGTGCTATACATATCCCACCATTATACAACTCAAGTACAATACATATACAACTAGTACGGAACTATTTTACAACTACAACTATATTAATTAGAGCCCCATCACAAATGCAAAATAAAAACATTGTTTGATATAAATACAATTTAATAAACATAAAATAGTCTCATGACAATTAATATAGGGACTACTACAAATATTTTTTAGTATATAAATTATTGTCTTTGCTATACTTTATAGACAACAATAACTATGCAACAAATTTTTCTTTCTTTACCAAAGGCGCTTTACCTAGACAGACAATAACATTAGGAAAATTTTCAGCCCTCAAAGAAACTATGAGTCTTGCACCCCTAAGGTGCAACTAGAGAAAAAAATAAAAATAAAAAATTATTTTTTTATTTGTAAAAAAGTATTTTCTTATTTCTCAAAAATTGGAATCTGACATGGCACTATTGGTGCCATATCAGCGCCACATAAGATTGACTACTTTTTTAATATTTTTATTTATTTTTTCAATATTTTTTTCAAATGAAATATATTTTTTTAATTAAGATTTTTTTTTTTTTTTTTTTTTTCTGTATTTGCACCACTCGAGTGCCAAAAATGAAGTCTTAATAGCCATTTGCAGGGCTAAAATTTTTCTAATGAATACCATGTATATTGGATGATTGGATCCCAAATCACGTTAATTTCCACAACATCTATTAAGGACGGTCTCCAAACAAGACAAGACAAAAATGTTGTAGTATACGGTCTCCACATATATATAACTCTAGAAAATTAGTATCATATTTTGTTTTTCTAAAAAAAACCATATTTTTAATCTGCTCGGGTTGCCCATTTACGAAAAACAGTAATATAATAGGCCATAGCTTTTGATTTGTATTTCCAAATATCATAAAATTTAGTGCATATGAAAGATATTCCTTGCTCCAATCTTCTATTGAAATTTGGGCCAAAAATACGGAAATCTCCAGCCACTTGTATTTGCCTAAAATTTCTATATAATATGTAGCCAAAAAATGCATGCCGGTTCTTTAGAGGTTAACTAATAAAATATTTTTTACTTAAAGCTTTTACCTCAAAATCAAAATTAGATTGTAATATTTTTACAAGACTTTTTTTGAATGATTTTATTATTTTTTCATCCACTTTTACTACCCAATTTCATCCATTTTTACTACCCAATTTCATCCAAGCGTAGTGTAGAAAGAAAACTTTAAAAATAGTGAATTTAGACTATTTTAAAAATTTAAGCCTACTAAGGGCCTCTTCATAGGAAAAAATAAAAGTTTAATTAAAATTAAAGTTAAATTACATTTCTAAGTGTGAATAGGACTATTAGCATAGGAAGGATGAAAATAAATAATAAAAATACTCGGATGAATGAGATATGACTTAGGTCACACCTCTTCATAATCACACCAGTTTTTTTTTTTAGAAACTATAAAAAGCTAGAAAAGGAAACAAATATTGGCAATATTATTGTGTTCATTTTATATTTATAATATTGGTATCAATATATTTTTATTCTTATTCTTGCATGTTCTTAGCACTGGCTAAGAAGTGTAAGTTTGAAGTGTAAGTTTGAAATGTAGTCTTAGTTAGGGTTTTGTGTTGTCTGTGAAGGCTACCATTTTTTGTGATTTTTAGTGCATGTTTGAGCTATTTTGAGGGATTTATGGTCTGAGGTGAAGTGCGAGGTTGAATGTGTATGTGCGTACCACAAGAGTTCAAATTACAAGCAATGCTTAGAATATTGTGAAAATTATTGCAATTTGTTACTTGAAGTTACTTGACATTGTGGAATTTTCCGGAGAACAAAAATCTAATTTGTTGAAGTTGAAGCATGTCAGACCTCTATTAAAAGGAAAGACTAGGGTTTCCAAGTGTGACAACAAACCGAATCACCCGTGCCGTGCAACGTGGATGCCTCATTCTGTAAGTAGATTTGTTTTAATTTTAGAATAAATTGGTGGATGCAATATGTGTATGAGAATTCTTTCTAACTAAATTACAAACATTTATCTATTTTGAAAGAAGAATGACTTGAGGTTGTGCTCCTAGCCATTCTCTCTCTTTGGATTTAATTTACGTATTGAGTATTGATAGAATTGATGTGATTGATTTGACTCAAGTTTGTACTATTTGTAGCATAATATTACAGATGAATCTCAGAAATTATTCTACTCACAAAGTTATTCTTTTTATGAGAGAATAAGAAGTTTGCTTCCTACATTAAGGTAGATTGACGTAAAAGTTATTTTTCTTCGATTGAAACATGGATAGAACTAGGTTGGAATTAACTTGGTGAATGTTGCACAAAGAAATTTGCAGGCAATTAAAGTCTGGCGACTGGGAGGCAAACCCAAAAATTCGATTACTAAGGGATTGATTAACCCTGAATATTTGAAATTGACAAGTCGGTTGGAGATCCAAGGTCAGTAGTTCAGCACTTTCAGAAGTTCTTGTACATGAGCATTGTTTGTTCCTCATTTACTATCTCTGGTTAGTTGTTAGTTGAAATATTTTAGGTGATATGTTTTTGTGTGAAAAAGGGTGAAAAAATAAAATAAACCAAACTTAATCATGTTCATGAGTAATGTCCAAGTTGATGCACTCAGATTAGTTTATGTAAGTTTATGAGTCTTGTATTTGGGGAGTTGTGAGAGCAATCCCTACATCTATTATTCTCTTGCAAATATAGATAGGTCCCATTTAAAAGAGAACAAGCATGGCTGTGAGGTTCATGTCAATGTTAGAAGCTGCTTTGAATGCTCCATTTACTTGAGCTGATTATTTTATTTATTTATTCTTAATTGTTTTATTATTATTATTATTTACACTATTCTTCAAACTTGTTTCCGGCTTCCCTGTCCTTTTCTCTCTCCCACGCATTATCTCTGGGTCTTGAAATACAGAATTTCAAATTGAGCATTGATTGAGTTGGAATGCATTCCAATCGACTGGTTTAAAATACTGTTTGTAAAGCTTTCATTAAGCTGGTGTGTTGATTCAGATGGCTATAAACCTATAAGGCTACTTTTGCTTGGTTAAAGGAATTGGATCACGGCCTTACTGCTTTAAGGCTGCAGTCCTCGGTCATAGGACCAGCTGCACGCCTTTAATGCTGAATTTCGTGAGTTTAGATCCACTAACATGGTTATAGGATTGGTTCCTACGATTTTAGGATATTAACCTTTATGGTTTTAGGTGTGGTTTGCGTTGGTTTTAGAATCTTTTCTTGAGCATAAGTATGAATTAGACCATCTTTTGTTGCGTGTAGAAATTAACTCTGTAAACTTGGAAAATTTGACCAAAGAAAAAGCAATAAGAAAATTTGACCTTTAAGGTATGATTCTCAACCTTGCTCTACATACATCACGAAAATAAGTTTGACGTAGAATATGAAACGTTAGGCATCCTTGCATAAAATGCGATAGGTATAGATTGAATAGACTATTTGACCAACACATAAGAAGCACATAATTAATGAATTATGTATACCATTTTCAAAATATTATCTTGTGAATGATTAGGTCTAGATCATACATTGTATAAGATGATTTGACCAAACCTGAAATATTTGCCCAGGTTATTTGACCACCTTGTAAGACACTATACATGATTGAAACTTCATTCATTGTGTCCACATACATTGGTAAAAAACTTAAAACAAAATTCAAACCCTTGGAAAAAAGAGTGTGAATTACAAGACTAAAACCAGGTACTTTCAAGTTTTAAGTATAATTCTATTTGAAAAGTAACAATAGTCACATAAACGATAGACTAAATATACTTCTAGTCTAGATTTTTGGTTCTTTATAAAACACCCAAAACTATAGTATAGCGATTCAAAATCTAAGGGAATGGTCAAATAGTCTCTCGTTTTATGACTAGTGTCACTTGTTTTCAAGATTATAATGTGATTCACTACAATATTTCACAAACAACAGGGAACTAAATATATTCACTATTATACCCAATAATTTGGTGGCCAGTCCATTAAATAATGCTATGGACGCATGAATACAGTCCTAGTCCTGGTCTAGTGAATGGTTCTGCTTCTATAAACAATTAGTTGTATAGACCAACAATTTGTTATGTATGATCTAGACTGAGTGCAATGTAATTACAGTATTTTGCATATATGTATACATAATAACAATTGAGCATCATACGATTCCTTAATTACTGAAGATTGTTTTTACCAAACAAATTGTTGCTATCACTATTTAACTATACCAAATTACTAAATTAGGATGCTCGTGAAATAGTCCCTGTCCTATCTAAAAACAATTTGTTACTATCTAAATGCAGGACATGAGTGTGTGTAATGCAAGCTCCATGTTTATCTGCACACTTCACAACTAATAGTTAAAGTATCTAATCATAGTGACATTCATAATGACTCATCTAATTTTCATTCCCATATAAATGATTGGTGATAACTCTTATCAAGACGAATACCAAACATTCAGATTACAAACTTTTTGTTTTGAACATATTCTTAAATCTGGATCAAATCTTCTTTTCAACAACCATATCCGACAACCTTAATTCATCAACTCCATTCTAACTACTTGTTCTTGCATATTCCAACCCTGATTAATTCCTCTCACAATTGCCTATATTTAACCAATTGATTTTACAAAAGAATATTTTCTAATTTAATGGCTATAATATAATCTGCCGTATTTCACAACGAAGATTATTTTTAACAAATGGTTCAAAATTTATAAGTTCCAAATAAGTTCCAAACCAGACTGTTCCTAACTAGTTGATTAGGAAATTAAGATCTATCAACAACTAGTTTTAGCAGCTAATTATCCCCCTCAAAAGATGCTACCTTCTTTGCGTTAAATCCTCTCCCCCATCAAAAAACAATGGTCGTTGATATTTTTATTAAAAAAAAACAAATACCCGCTCCTACCGTCGATTTGATTTGGCAAAATCTATTTCGTCCGATCTGGCCATAAATGAACGGCTGTCCGATTTGTGGGTGGTTTGTTGGGCAGAATTTCACGTAGACAATTTCTCGCCCATTGGGTTTAGGATCACTCCTGTCTCGCCCAATGTGCCTACCAGATGTTCAGTTTATTGCGCCTGTGTTTCTTCTCGCCGCACTTAGTGGTTCTATTTCTTTGTGGGGGTCCATTTCTACTCTACCGTGCCTGGCCTCTGAGGTAATTGTCTTTCTTCTTTTTCAATTTTGATACTAAGTTCTTGCTTTCGTAATTGAAGTAAAAGGGATGGTGGGTTTCTATGGAGAGTGGTGAGCTTGTTGATTTTGTATAAATTCATTCAAATTTTTTGCTACTTAAGGTTTATCTTTGCTTCGCACGCTAGTTCTACTATTGCATCGAGGTATTCTCTTTAGGTTTTCATCGAGTGACGCAACTTTCTTTCTAAGGTTTATATTTTGTTTCTCTGTTTAGCTTGTGAATGGTCAGTAAAAGAAGTCTAGTGATTTCTTGTGATAATTTGCTTCAAAAGAAGAATTGATGCTTTAGTGACAATTGATTAAAATTGAGTCTAGAGTTTAAACAATTACATGCCTTCAATTACACCTCGGCTCTATTTTCTTGATGTATATGTGGTTTTTCAATTCCTTGTGTTGTAGAAATGATTGTATTGCCTCTAAGAATTTGTGCATAAGAATGTAGTTTCTATGTTATGATAGCAGTTGGATGTCTCGTTATGTTGTTTGTTTTGTTAGGATTTTCTTGAAGTTGTGATTTGAAGGCACACAGAAGCTTGTGTGTCTTGTGCGAAGACCCATACTAATTTGATGCATTTGAGTTTTGTGTCATTGGGTTGGTTTGTATTTATGCTTCAAATTTTATTTACAAAAGTTATTCCTTTAATTTGTGCAGGGGCTTAGGATTTCTAAATACACAATTTTTGAATGAGGAAGTTTTAACTTACGGAATTTCAGAAAATAATCCCAGGAGTTGCGTTGCACTTAAGCAGTGTCAGAAAGCAAAGAGAAGATGTGGTCCTCACACAAATAATTTCATATAGTCTTGATTGTTAAAGATTTATAATTAATAGAAAAAAAAGGCTTCAATATTTCTTATGGAGTCTTTGAAGAAATTTAACAACTGATGAGAAAATAACACGTGTACCTCCCAAATATATAAGTGAGATTTTTAAGAAATCAATATTTTGCCACTATCCCTCCAAAAGAAAAGTACACCATGGGTTAATTCAAGAAACAATATTAGGGTTAATTCAAGAAACAATTCCAAACTAATGGTTAATCAAAAGTTCAAACAATTGAACCATTCATTTACCATTTGTTTGTAACGATGAAAATACAAGTTTTGTAATTAAGGACTTAACTCCTGATAACTTACTTGCCATACAACTGGTTTACACACTTAAGCACTAATACATGAATCTTAAAAAAACATTTAAATTATTATTATATTTATAAGTAACAACTTGTCATCTTCCGATGTCCTTCCCTGCCTTCAACAGATCCTTTGCCTCTTCTACAGTTAATCACAACAATTAGTCTTAAAGAACATACATGTTGAAAGTTTAAATCACACAATCTACAAATTGTTCTCAACTTCGACTAATATCAATTTAAATTTTAGAACGTAACTAATTCATGTTATTAACACCTACAAATTGTTTACGCCCTCAAGAAGTAAAACCAATCACTGGTACATTACTTCCACATGACAACTTGTACAAACGGCTAGTAATCAATAAGACAGTTTGTTTATGTGCATGCATTCGAATGCACAATTTTAACTAACAAAATCAATCCCGGGAATTTATACTCACTGAAACTAACATCTCGGGTTTTGATTTCCCGTGAATAATTAGTCGATTTCATCTAACTACACAATCCTATTCAATGGATTCAATTTATACTTATATGCCAAACCCAATCACTGAATTCAAAGCTATCAATTTTAACAAATTGTCTATTCCCCAGGAGATCCAATTACTGGACTCCCAACAATTTATTAATTTCAGTCCAGTTAAAAGAACCAATCACTAGTTCGTGATTCACCTTCACAAATAATTAAGCAAAGTAATTCCAATCTCTAGATCTATTAACAAAGACAAACAACTTATCCGACAGCTTATGAATAACAAATTCAATTAAGACAGTTTGTAAGGGCCAACATATCTGATTGGGTGGAATCTTTGGCCGATACTTCACCAACTTGACTCTAGTTCGATGCTTCAACTTCTCGGTCGACAGCTTGTCTTTCAGTCAGCGTCCAAGTCCACGCATGTAGTCTAGCTTTTCAGTTATTTATAGAACTTTTTCAATTTTTTGTGGCATTTCCTATATTATTTATATATATACTAGAGTTTTAGTGTAAATGTAGCTTCCAAATGTATTAAAGTGTCCAAAAAGTAAAAAGATACTTTAGTAAGTAGCCACAAATTAATAGAAAAGGACAAAGTTAAAGTTAAAGTAAAAGTTCCAAGAAGAAAAAGATAAAAAGAAAAGGAAAAAGATAAAGAGATTGGCACAAATAAAGAAAAGATGGAAAATTAGGGATTCAGAGGTGTGCGAGGAGATTCCACAGGTCGAGACGCGTCTCGCACCACCTCCAATCACCCCTCGAATTTCTCCTTTTATTCCTCTGCTTCTCTCATTTCTCTTTCTCTCTTCCCCCTCTCTAACAGTGCAGAAACAAGAACAGATTGAATGCTGTAACCTTTGTGCGTGTGATTATGTCTTTGCAATAAAAGTGAATGTTGTACTGTGCATTTGGTTTATCTATTATGTGTGATTGCATTCGTTTTGTAATTTAGGCTGGAAATCAAACTTATGCACATTGATGGAATTCCGTGAGTTTGTGTTAAGTCATTGAGCGAGAGAAAGGAGATTGTGAATTCGGGATTAAATTGGTGTGAGACGGAAGCAGCTGCGGCAAGTCAAGAAGCCGGCTGAGGTGTGGCGAGATTTTGGTTCTGAGATTTCAGTGAGCTTGAACGGGCTGAGCAATTCGGTGGAACTAATCGTGAGAAAACGGAACGGTGACTGGACAACCAGGTTGCGTGGGACGAGATCGTCCGAGATTGCGATCAGACTGACCAGTTCGTGAAAAAGAAGGTTGCAGTGCAGTGCAATAATCTGTAAGGGATTTGGGTTTTGGTGTGCGCTAATTTGTAAGAGGAAACAACAATTTGAAATCCAGTTACAACCAGAAGTCTTGCATTCACGAATTGTGCAAGAAATTGCGTAATCTGATAAGTATGGGATAAATTGAGGAGAAATTTTGAGGACAAAGGAAGCAGCCGCGACGACAAGCCCAGCGGAAAGAAGCTCCGACGTCCGAGCAGACGAAGACCGGAAATCAAAGGCAACCTGCCGGGTTGAAGTCCGTCGGAGAAGTCAGTCCAAGGGTATCGCACAGGTACTACGGTATTGACTGGGTATTGGATAGGGTATTGTCCGATTATCGTATGGGCTTGGGCTTTGGGGTGTAAAACAAAGTTTGGAGTCTTTAAACTAATTGTTCAATTAAAACAAATTTAAAATAAGGTCCAAATTTTTCGAACGGCCTTTTAGGCCGTACCACTCCTTTAAGTAGAGTTATTAGTACTTATTAGTTTGTTAGTAAATATTTTAATTCTATATGTTGTATTGATTTGGGATTATAGGAAGTTGTTAATCCTTGATATTGGCCATATTGTCCTAGAGCATTGGGGGTAACTTTTTGTAAGTATATCCTAAACTCTTAAATTCTAAATCTTTTGAAATAATAAATATGTATATTTTCAAAATATTATAGTGGGCTGTACTGAAGTCAAGTCCTACATTGCATCCATATACAAGTCAGTTCACCCTGAACTATTATCAAAAACTATTGTCACAAGCCCTAGAACACTAGATAGGACAGGGACACGCATGCTGAGTCTTTTATCTTATAATGGACTGTTTTTTGGGGTATTTAGTGGGAATAAAAGTGAATTTTTATTCTATTTTCAAAACATAAGTACATAAATGACATTTTGAATACGCAACACTGACCTTACATAGATCATTCCCTAGCGTTCGAACTCGGTAGTATTTGGAATTGGATTCCAAAATCCTAGCTACAACCCACAATCCACAATTGATTTAATCCAGTTTCACACTAACTTATAGTATTTGCAATGGAATTCACACAGAATCAATCAACAATTTGACTGACTGAAAACATCTCACGCAAGCACACATTACAATTTGTCATAAAACATATACAACAATCAAAGTCTAATTTCAAAGTTAAATTGACAAATTGTTATACACACAGTTACAAAAATTAATAATCCAAGCACTGGATTAATTCTCAGAATGAAGCATACAAATTCAACCAACTCAATCACTGGGTTAACACATTGCAATCACAACTTGTCACACACAAGTACCGAATCCAATCGCTGGATAAAATTCACAAATAATCAACACACACCCAATCACTAGGTTAATACACAATTTTACTTATAAATTGTCACACGCACCTAAGAACAAATTCAATCACTAGATAATACAATAAAACAAATCGTATACACCTCCACCTAAACAACTGGAAGTCCAATCACTGGACACACCAACACAAACGATTTGTAAAAAGTATACTTGCATTAAAACATTGAAGGAATTTATCTTTATACCAAACAAATTCACTAAGACCAAATTGAATACCGAGAGAGTGATACGAAAAACTACAACTTGTTTGAGTATATGCTACGAAAGAAAAAGAAAATGTAAACCGCTTGAACTACCTGCTGACAATTTCTCTCGAACCGTTCTAGAGCCAAAATTCGTGTCAAAACTATTAGTTACCAGTTACTTGGAATCAGAAAGACTATAATTATTGCTCAATTATCTTACTTTGATAGCCCAAAACTAAAGTTCTACAAGTAGTTTTTCAAAACAAATCATAAATTGTAAAAATTGCAGAAAATTAGAATGACTACAACACCTTTTCCTATAAGAATCCCTATACTTGTGTTTTCATGGGTTTTGGGAATTGAACCAAAACACAGATTATACGTAGCTTCTTTATTTGCTTTTAATTATTTTTAGAGTTTAATATATTTTCAAAAACCGTTAAAATCTTTTATAAGGATTTGAAACTAAATTTTTGATTAAAACTATTTTTCAAGGTTTGGCTTAAGTATTTCTTATTTTTCTATTGAATTTATAAAAAAATAAAATAAAAAAGAATTTAGCAATCATATCTTATCATCAACTTCCAACACAATCTCATTATTTTTAACTTTATTGTAATTAACTTGGGTGGTCCTCTAGGCTTCATCTTTTTTTTTCAAATATTTACTTCTTGCTTATATTGCTCAAATAATAAAACCTTGAAGTGAAACTTCAAAATATATTCTAGTTTTTTTTCTATTTCTAGTTTTTCCACTATTTTCATGAATTTTTCTATTTTCTTTATATTTTTAAACATCCTTGAAATTGCAAAAATTGACTTACAAATAAATTAATATCTTTTAGAATTATCTTAAGAATTAAATAAATTTGATGAAATGGGTTTTGTCAAGTATACAGTACAATTTAACATCTACTTTATCTTATCTAATTGTCTCTATTTAAATCAATTGCCTTGGTTTAAGAGACCCTATTGCACTAATTTTTTAAGGCTCTTAAATTTTTATTTCTCTCACACTTGAATTTTTTTTTCTATCTCTCAAATCCGACTTCTTCAATTCTCCTTCTTCTTCTCTTTCCTTAATATGTTTTGATGATCTTTTAAAAATTGSATTTGTATTTTTATGGTTTGTATTCTAAAACTCTTCTAATATTTTTTGATATTTATCCAAAATTAGGTGCCTAAATACAATACAATCTACTTTTCAACGATTATTTTCTAATTGCCTATTAAATGTATACTTCAAGATAAATCAAAATAACATATTTCAAAACACAATTTCTGACCAACGGCTAAACTCAACAAGATTCTTGTAGTTTTTGGAGAAAGATATTAAACTCCTAGCACAATATTGGTTTTGTTCATGTTACTTTGTACTTGGTTTCAACTAGTAATGAATTTTCATTGAAGTTATATATTGAATCAACTATCATTTAGCACCATATTTTACTAAGAAAATATTATGTAATTGATCTATAAAGTTTATTTTGGTGAAACATGTTGTTTGAGATAGTTTTTATATATTAAAGTAATATAATTAATGAAGAGAGTTAGTTTATGTTTTTGATGTTTAGATAGGTTATATGTATTATTCCTAAATAGATTCATTTGAGCCTGAAGTAAATTAAGAGCGAGGAAATTTGAAAGTGCATTTTTTGCAAGTTTAAACATTGAATATAATGATTTGTTAACAAAAATCTACCCTATTTGTTTTGGATGACGTCAAGATTAGATTAACATACAAATTGTGTTGAAATTGTATTTTTTTATGTCATAAAGATAAGATRAGAACCTAAAGTTTATAAAACTATAAAGGAAATTAAGATGTATCCATTAAATTAAATTTTATATTAATTGATGTTATTTTAGTCAAAACCAAAATATTTGAAAATACAGCCTCTTGAATGCCAATCATTTATAAAAAATACTTTTTGTAATAACTATATAGGCTGTTTAATAGATACATTGAAAGAATTCTATTTTGCTATTTTGTAAATATTTAATTTAATTTATTCATAGCCTACATCATRTACATGGGATAATATTCTTAATATATAAATTGACAAACATAGTCATAGATTTTCCTACAAATTATATATAATGGTTTTAGTATTAACATTCTTTCATAAGCCACTTAATATATTATTTCTTAAATAAAATGTCATTTGCCTATGTGTGACCTTAGGTATTCAAAAATCAAAACTGTAGCTAAATTGAGACTTCACCTAAAAAAAACTATTTTATTATATTTTTATCGATTGTTATTTAATATATTACATTTGGCTCCGTTGCCAAGTAAGATCTTGACTAGAGGTGTCTAAGTATGTAGGTATTGAATGATAGAATAAATGAAAGATTTTCAAATTCAAAAAAATACCTTCTAATGTAAAAATTAAGAGTGTTGAACTATAACAAAAAAATTCYGTAAATATGAAATTCTTAAGTAGAATTTATTTTTTACAATCATAGCATAGAAGTCCTTGAAATTTCAATTGATGAATAGTTAAATTGGACTACTCTAAAGAAAAAATAAATTAAAACAAAATTTTGTAGGTTGTGGATATAAAAATGAATTATATGAATGATGTCAATTGTAATAAAATAACATCTTGTAAAAATTTGAATAATAAAATTATTGAAGAAATTTTATTGATATAATTCAAATGAATCAAACGCCAAATAAATTAAATGTAATGGGGATACATTGTTGAAAAAACATGTTAAATTGATGGATAAATCAATTCAAAAGTTTTTTGTAAGACCATCCTATGTATAGGACTTAAAAAGTAAAGAAATAAGTATCCCTAATAAATTTTATAAGATAGAGAAATGTAGTCATTGTGATTTTTGTAATAAAATTGGTAATTTTAAAAAGACATGCTCCAAAAAATAGAATTTCAGTAATTGTAGACAATTCGATTTCTTCCAATCAAATATAATTCCACAAATAAGATTTAAATCAAGATTCTTGAAAGCTATATGATTTATAAATTTATTGCAAGTTCAACCAATAACAATATTTGAATTGGTTTACCTTAGGACAATTACCCATACACTTACTTTTTTTAATTTGATTAATGAAAATAAAGATGTTAGACAATAATAGGATTTTGACGAACCCTATTTAAAATTTGTTCCTCGTGACTACYTCCATATAACGCATAGAATAGTAGCAGTACGAGATAAAGATACAGGAGAGAAATAATATTGTTTGTGAAATGCATTCCTTTGGAAGATATGAAATCTGAGGAATTGAAAAAATATGAAGAACTTACATCTTCATTAATAAGTATGAAGCCTGAAGCCAGTTGAATTTTGAATAATGACCTCCTCAGAACCAGTGAAATGTACGCAACCTGATGGAGAGGAGTTTCGTTGATATTCAAAGTTTAATTTTAATCTTGTTGTAATTTGATTTTTATTTATTTTTATTTAGATTAGAATTATATATTTTGAAAATGTTAATTTGATTTTGTAATGTATGATTAAATAAATAGCCAATGAATCAAGATGAATTTTTTTTTCATAAAAAGCTATAAAATCATAGATAAGTATTATTCAGAACCATGTCATTTTATGACTTTTTATTGTCTTTATAAAAATTCATATTTTAGACAAAGATTTTAGTTAGGTGARGACTGTATTTAAGATAAGTAATTAAAACAAAAAATATAACAACTATCTTTAGACATAAATAGAGTTATTTTTAGCAAAATTTCCAAAAAAATTGAACATAGAAATGATTTGTTGTGAAAAATATATTGTTGATTTTTGAGTTTTTTTTACTCTATTTAATTAATTAATCCAAAAAATTAAAATTGTAAATTTAATAATCAAGTGTTTGAAGCCCATGTTGCTTGGATCATTAATAGAATTGTATATAGAATTTATATATTTACATATGGTTCAATGAATTTTTCAATAACTCCACTTATCCAAGAGTTTATGTGTAGAAAGAAGGCAAGTTCCCTAAGTCTGTTCTTTAGCCTAAATTTTTTCATTAGTTTTAACTTTGTCAAATTGTAGAGCAATAATCCATAATGTTTGTTTTGGTGCATAATTTTTTCATACAARCTTTAGAAGTATCAAGATAGACATTTTGCTAAACATTGTAAGCCCATTGTCTCAAACTGTGAAAAGGGCTACCTACAGTTTTCCGAGATTTTGTTACAAAAATATCCCATTTTTTTTTAAACTTCACAATTATGGCTTTTTTAAAAGTCTAGTTATACTCATGACAAAATAATGAAAGAAGCCATATATTGAATTAAAAAACAAAAATTTCCAAAGCATAAACAATAATAACTATATATTATAAACCTTTTTTTGTACCACATAATTTTCTATCAAGTCTTGTAGGTCTTCTTCAGTGTCCACCAAGCCTAGTAGAGTGGTAGATCCAAATAACTCACTAACATTCTTGAAGCAATTATTGACAACGTTTACAATATATTGAAGCACATTTTCTTGTAAGGTCATGCCTTTCAGAAATTTTTAATACTCCATCTACTTACTAGATATTGATAATTATTGAATTCAAAAAAGGATACATAAATTTAAATTCATAATTGAAATTTGCAATGCATTTAAACTAAATATTGACTAATTCTCTAAATTTTGCAAATATATAGGTCAATCTAGGACAATGTATATATTTTTATCTATAATTTGATTTGTATATTTTTAATAATTATACGCTTATTTTGAATGATATTATAGTTTTATTTCTAYTCTCAAAATCTAATAAATAAATATATTTAATAATACTATATCAAACAAAACTAGTCAAAATCTAGTGGTGTTATTATTATGAATCTTATACCTTTGGCAATTACCACAATTCATTAAATTTCATATAAATTGAAAAAAAAAAATAACAAAATTGTAAAAAAAATATGCAACATCAATAAATCTTTTTTTATTAAATCCTGTAAAATATCACAATTATTTTAAATTAATTTGCATAAAAGTTGACAAGGACCTAAATAATTGCATAATGAAATCTGATTATCAAATTGGTGTCATCGAAATATTTACAACTTGTGACTTCATTATTATAAAAAGTAAACACAACATCTATGAATTTTTTTCTATTTGTTCTACAAAATACAAAAATTGTTTTATTTTATCTTTTAAGAACATTGTAAATAAATCAAATATGCAAATAATAAAATGTAAACATTAATTTGGTATCTCACAAATATTCACAATTTTTGGCTTTATTATTTTTGCTCAAAGAGATATATTATCTAAATTTTTTTTATTAAGTCCTATAAATCAGAGCAATTTCTTTTGGATGAAGTATGAATTATATACATGCATGTTGGAATGTAATAATTGTTTTTTGTCATAATTATTTAAAAAATTATGACTTTGTTTTTTTCAAATAATGTTAAAAATTATATGCCACAAATTGTGAATATTTTTAAGACATTAATTTGATGATTATATTTCACTTCATAGTTCTTTAGCTCATTTATAATACTATGAAAAAATTAAATAGGTCTTGAATTTTATAATATATGTAACATCTAAGAATTTTTCATTGGGGTCTATGAAATGTAGTAATTATTTTATTTTATCATTTATGAGCGTTGTAAATAAGTCAAAYATATGCAATAGTGAAATATGATCATCAATGTGGTATTAAAAAATATTCAAACTTGTGGCTTTATTAATTTTAAACATATAATAGCAACATCTATGAATTTTTTGCATTGAGYTCAATAAATACAACAATYATTTTATTTTATTTGCATGAAATWGARAATGAGCTAAATAAATGCATAATGAAATGTGATCATTAATTTGATGTCATAACAATATTCTCAACTAATGACTTTATTTTTAAAACAAATTCATARAACATCTATAAATTGTRTTCATTCAATTTTATAAAATATGRCAACTCCTTTACTCTATTTTTTGTAGACGTTGTGAATGAGCTTTACAATAGTATGATGAAATTCAATCATTAATTTTATGTCATAAACTATATTTATAACTTGTGGATTCATTATTTTTGAGCAAATTGACACATCGAATATGAATTTTATGATTGATTGGAAATAAATTAAACATTCAAGTTATAGATTCTTTTCATAAATGCATGGAAGAGAATGTAATACCAAATTCAAAATGTTCAAAAGATTTGAAATTAATTATTGTAATAATTCAATAATTCCAAATGAATATTTTTATAAATTTCACTRGTATTATAAAAAATCATGATTTTGTTGTATTTTAAAAGAGTCAAAATAATGAAAGCTATAAAATAAAAAAAATTAAATTTATTAAGGACATAATTAAGTAAGTAAGTAATTAAATGGTTAGGTGTTGGYCATATATTAATCATCAATGAATTGTTTATTTTTTTTCAACAATCTATATATGTTAATACTCATCAACTCCAAGCTTAGCAATGAAATATCTAATTGCTCCAATACAATCTAATCAAATATTCTTTTTCTTTTAGGTTATTTTATTAGGTTTTTTCAATATCAGACCTATAATTGCTTAGCTCATTTAAAAACTTTCATAAAAAATTAAATAAAACAATTGTTGTATTTCATAGAGTTCAATGAAAAATTATAAATGTTGAACATATTTGTTTAAGAGAAAGAAACTGTTTTATTTTTATTTTTTATGAATGTTGTGAACTAAATCAGCAAATGCAATAGTGAAATGTAATCATCAATTTCATGTTGTATAATTTTTTTATAATTGATTACTTTATTCTTTCAAATAAACAATACACCACCTATGAATTTTTTTTCACTGGATGTTAGAGATAGGAGGTCTCGAATGCAATACATTTGATGTCAATCAAAACACCATTTTGTCAAGGATACATCAAATAGTTGATTTTTTGTATAAACAAGACAACTTGTCTAAATCTAAATTTTTTTTGCATACGTCAACTAATTTTTTTATTCTCTTATTAACAATATAACTCTCATCTTATGATACAATACTAGCCCAAAGTTTCAAAGATTTTAATGATACAATTTTCAACATTACTAAAAATTTTAACAACTTCAACCTCATGCAATTCTTGCCCAATTTTGAAAACTTAAACATTCATTTTTAATGTTTTTCCTTTTCCTTTCAATAATATACAACAATCACTTCAATTCTTTACATTGCAATTTTGCATTGACTTTTTTAAAATAATAACACCTTTGAAAACACATATTTTAAGCAATTTGTGTCCAAATCTAAAAACCTCTTAGCATGTCTTTGTTGTTTTTTTTACCACAATTCCAACGATATAAACTTATTATCTAATTTGTTTCAAGTCAAAAGTTGAAACATGGGTGCACAGTGCACTTGTTCTTGTAAAGTTAAAACAATTAAAAAAAAGGGTACCAAAGAACAATTTTTTGATATTTTAAACATTCTTGGTGATTTTTGTTCATAACTTTTGATTGAAATTTGAAAATCACAAACAATTTTTTGGAAATAAGAATTAACTTCAATCCACAATCTTGCTATGTTCAAAATATTTTGGAAAAAATTGTTCTACTATGCTAGAAATAACCACCAAAGTTTGAAAAGTTTATAAACACCAAATTGTAAATCATTAGATTTAAAAAATAAATTATATTGTACAATATCCATAAGCAATGATATCAAAATCCAATTTTACCATTCAAAAGAATTTTGCGTACTATAAAAATACAATTATTTTTTTGTTTTTTTCACAATGTATTTAATTTTTGCACAATTTCAATCAAATATATCAAATTTTCAATTAAATCCCTCACCTKCTCTATTTTCATGGTTTTGAGTTTGCTTGAATCCTTTCAATGTTCTTGTTAAGTCCATTTCATGGGACATATTTTTTTAGAAGTTATTGTGTATTTAACTTTCTTCAATATCTTTTATTTATCTTATTTTATTAATATTGATTGTTTCATAATTTTTTTTAGCAATATAGGTCCATCACTACTATATTTCAAAAGACACATTGGTGACATGAAAAATTTATGGCCCTCGCCTCCCATTCTAGTATTCTACATGTACTCTARGTTTTTTGGACCCATATGTTGATATGTAAGCAACTGCTCTTTCTTGCACTTTTTTCTTTATGAATAGCATCTTCCCTAAATGCTCAATGATTGCCTACAAAAGCTCTAAAGAAATTTTTTAACAAAACAAAAATGTGTTTCTTTGGATGTCATTAAAAAACACGAATAAAGTTGTTTTTGATGTCACTAAAAAACACGTGTAAAGTTGTTTTTGATGTCACTATAAACATGTGACATGCCAATGACAAACAATTGTTATTCCGATATTTTTTATTCATTTTTATTGATATCATCCAAGAAATCACAATCGTATATGCGTTTACTTTAAAACGCAAAATATTTTTAAAAAACATCTCATATTTTTTGAAAGTCACGTGTTTTTGTAAAAACATAGACAAAAATGCAGTTCTGTTATAATGTACATCATGTCCACCATCATTTACTTGTGAAGTAGGTCTTTCTGTGGCTATTATTTCATGATGTTTTTTGAACTTCAATCAAAATGTGCACGCTTAACTGTTTTTTGGTCTTTATTTTTGGACTACAAAGTCTTTTAAGTTTCTCTAAAATGACCTCCGCTCAAGATTATTAATGGAGTCTTATTCGATCAAGAAGTTTAGCAGCATCAGCCATCAGGTTCTCTACATGCACCACGTTTTCTTCGAGTACTAGGTTTTTTAGTGTTTGCATCAGTCATTCCAACTTTTGACTGGTACAATTGGCTTCTTCATGCAATTTTTTGTGGACGATTCAAATGCCTTTTGATTTGATTCCAATGATTATTCTCCCAATCTTCACTTGAATTGAAGATGCAACAATTAAGCATTTTTTGGTACTACTATTTCTTCATATATAGAAATGTCATTTTCCCTTAAACATTTCTTAACTACATTAGCTACTACTAATAGAAGCTATTGACGATGTGCTCTCAGTATTTGAGGAATAATTCTTCTTCTGAATGATTTGCAATTTCTTCTTTGAGAACAGTACACTTTCAATTTCATTCTACCAATGGAACCTAATTCTCTTTCAAAGGAGCTACTTAAAGCTGGTACAATTCTTTTGTGTTTTAGATTTATTAAGAAAAGACTGCTCTTGGGCAACAATATAATCACTTCTTTGCAACTCCCCATAACTTTGAATCTCCAAACAGTAAGCACATAGTTTGAACATCTATTCATGGATCAATTCTTTGAATTTTGTAACAAATTCCTCTCTTAAAATTTTTACGTCATCGGGCATAGTTTTTTAGAATACTGCAAATTTCTTTAAATTATGTATAGGAGAGAAGAAAATACAAATTTGGATGGTGTAGATACCATCACAAGATTCTTTCTCAATTTGTATCTATAAAGACTGTTTCAGTGCTGGTCACTAACACAATTAATTTTTCATCAAAAATATCTATTAGGGTACAATATCTCCATATGCAGTATCCACAATATTTTAACATCGTTAGTCTTTGATTGAAAAATCTATGATCTACAATACGGGCTTCTCCGTATCATTCGCTTCTATCGAGCATCCGTACTCTAGCCATGTCGAATGTATTTCAAGAGCTATGATGTATTGCACATCAACAAAACATTGAAATTTAATATTACAAAAATACAAAAATAYTGTTGATATACTTTTAGACTATGACAATCGTTTGTACTCATTTATGCTAGCATCTATATGTAAAATTAAAAATAAATAAAAAAAAACGCATTATTTTCGGCAATTGATTCTTGAAAGTATAAAAACAAAGTTTGAGTATAATTAATGAAATTACTATTAAATATTGTATATCTTTGCTTAATAAAAAAATAATAAAAAATAATAAAAATGAACGTACTACATGCTTTCAAAGTGAACACATTATACTATAATTTTTAAAAGATGTCATACAATTCAACAAAGCAATTAATTCAAATTTTAATTCACACGCTAGAAAATAACATTTATCACATGTAGTCATTTACAACAATAAATTTTATGTGTATTCTTTTAATCAAACGATGCATTGTCATAGATTTTATAATAAGTTTTTACTATGTGATGGCAGCATGTTGTAGTATCTTGCATTATATTATAAAGAATTGTCTTTATACTTTTTATAACTTTTTATGCAACAATTTTTGTTTTTTAGCCAAGCACCACCAATAATAACTTCATCTTTTTGTTCACTCATTTGTTTAGAAACAAGCAGAGCTTTTTCATTAATAGTAAAATGCTTTTTATGTCAATATTTGTAGATACTCCTTGTAGTTGCAGGTCTCATAACAATATATCACACACTATTATACACTTGGATATTGAATATGAATAACAATCTGTTTGGGAGAATTTTAACACAATAGTACGGCAAATAGGTAATTGAATGCAACATTGGAGGATTTTATCATTCACAAATGGAAGTTGTACTCCATTGCACTTCATTGCACCTCCGTGTAGTTGCATATATTTTTCTAATTAAAATTGATAAGTATTTTTCTTCATAATTCAAACGAAAATTCTACACTTTATTTTTTGGCAAAAATAATTTCTTCACTTGCATGGAGGGGCTACTAGAAAATAACTATATAACAAAATTAGACAAAAAAGTTGTTTTTAATGCTTGCTTTACTGTAGCGTTAGGTTACTCTCAAAAGCGTTTAAGCAGCTAAAAACATCACATGCCATATATGTTAAGACGGAATTTGTTTTTGAAAACATTTGTCAAGAGAAGGGAAGCGCAAAAATGTCAGCTGTAAGGGAAACCTTTGATGTTTTTGCGAACGAAGCTAAATGTTAGCAATTATATTTATCAATATGAATGAAAATAGACAATATGATATTATCCTTGATTTTCTTGCCTATAAATATAACAAAATTAGACGTGTTTTAATATTTGAACAAAGAAGTGAAGAAACTAATAGATGGGTTAAAATTGTCAATGAACTATTTCCGTCGTTTTTGGACGAAGCAGTTTCTTCATGAACAGATTCTATCGTGTTCTAGATTTTCAAAGTGCTCTTACTATTGGATATACAAATGTGAAATGAAATCCAAGACAAACACAACAGGAAAGGCTAAGATAAAATAAATATACATCCAGCATGTCTAAATTTGAATGGAAGAAAGACATAATTATTGATTATTTAAAAGATATACAATGATTACTATGGATTTTTTCATTTATTTGATTGTGGATGATATGAATTAGAATACAACCATGATATAAAAAATGAAACAATCTACGAAGAACCTCGAATTTTAATTTGTGAAGACTCATCTCTTTGTTGTATTGATGTATGGGATAGACATGTATGCAAATCCGTGGATAGATGCTCGCTACAAGCATTATAGCAATTAAGTCGTAACATTGATGATAAGCAAAATATGTGACGTCAAGCACAAAAAGGGGCTTTGCCACTGACGTTGATTTAAGTGGATAAAACCACAAGGAAGAACAAAAATATCTACATGTTTGCTGTGTGAGTTGGCCTTATTTTATTCAAAGAAATACATTATTTTTTTTATCATGAGACACACAAACGAAGACATAGATTAAAGATTCAATTTGTTTTCAAACATCATAAAGAAAAGAGACATAGATACACTAGAAGAGATGCTGCAATTGATAGAGAAAGACTCATCATAAACAAAGGCTTTTATGAGTGCTCGTAAGTTTGAATATGTTTGCAATTAAAAAATATGTATCATAATTCATTTACAAGGTGGGGAACAATTGATGGACATAACATTTCTACTGTCAGGGATGGTCTCTAGACAATATAAGACAAGAATGCTTTAAACAAAAATCTAGACAGAGGTATAAGATTGTATTGAAAAGAATAGAAATATACAAAAATATGGCTTACAAATAAGCGCTATGGCTAAAAGCTATGAACTAGATATAAAGAGCAGTTTTTCAGTCTTTCAGCAATGAACTTTCAGTCTCAACTCTTATATATACTTTGAGGATCCTAAGCTTCTCCTATAAGTTTCTTTTAAAGAAGAATTTTTTTGAGAAGTTTCCTTAAAGAAAAAAAAATTTCTTGAGAAGCTTCTTTTAAAAAAGAACCTTCTTGAGAAGCTTTAGTACCTGTGAAATTACCTCCCCTTTTAGCTCTGAGATTTTTCACTTTAATCTTACGTTGACCTATCATATGGTGGTTCTATAGGGCTAAGGGTAAGGGTGTGTGATAAGAAACAAACTCTGGGACGGGTAAAACGGGACTGTCAAACCACAAGTTGGCCGTCCGAAAGACTGGCTCCTAAAATCAACCCTACGGTGACCAGCAAGTGCCTTTCTCCGGTGGGAATAACAAATAAGATCGATCATATGGGCCATTAAACCCACTTCATCGCCACAAACATGATAATGAGCGCTTTCTAGATAACTACAACTAGCAACTAGTTTACAATGCTGAAACTGAAATTGCAACTAGCCACCAAAAACGGCTGGGAATAACAAATGAAAACAATCCTATCGAACCACAAGCCACAACACACACAACACCTCCAAGAGTCTTCAAATTTCCAAATTCTTGAGTCTTAGAGACTTCTTTCACCTAAGGTCTTGAAAAAATCCCAACTAGTTTCAAAAGAAACTTTTCTAAATAGCAACTGCCTTCAAACTTGTACCACAGATGTTCTACAAGCTCAAATGCTAATAACTATAGCATTTTGAAAAGCTAACAATGTGATACAACTACCCTAAAAGTTTCAAATGAATATAAGCTATTGTCCAAAAGTTATGGACAACCAGAGTCTCGGCCTTTTCTAATGAAAGGCAGTAGACCTCTCCTAACTCAAACTCCTATATCTCCTTCAATTTCTGTTCAATTCTTAAGTGCTATATTTTTTTAAAAAGCTAAAAATACAAAATAATCCCTCCGTAAGTTTCAAAGCATTCCAAACTACTATCCAAAAGTTATGGACAAACAAAGTCTCGGCCATCTCCTTTGAGAGGCAGTAGACTCCTTGTCATTCAACAACCCATAACTCTTGACATACAATTCCAAATAATTCGAGCCAAGTGTCTATAAAAAGCTAAGAAAAACTACTTTAATGCTTGAAAATTTTAAAGAGAAAGTCCAAAATCACAAACAATGGTGGTTGCCTGAATCTCTGCTCCTCTCCGTTAGGTGGTAGCAGACCTTCCTCCACTCACATGCTCGTAACTTTTTGTTCACAACTCCAAATCAAGCAAAAAAGATGTCCATAGAAGCGCAAAACCATAATTAAGAAATCCTCAAATTTTCATTTCAAAAAGATTGTTACAACAAAAGATATGGTTGATCAAACTTTCGGCTTCATCCCACACACACACCTTCACTCTCAAAACACACACTAACTTTTTTTTTCACACAAAACCGACTTGGAGGAGCAAGAAGACGCCTCTCTAAACTTTAGACCCTTAAAATAAGTAGGATTAGCCCATGTGCACCAAACATGGGCCTTCAAACAACCATTGGCCCAAGGAAAACACTCGAAGGTAAGTTCCTATATAATTTCTAATGTCAATAAACTTCTAAGGTCAAAACTAAGTAATAAATTACTTTTAAACTCTCAATATTTTATTTCGAACATACAAATATATTATTTAAAATTTATATATCATATAAAATTCCAACCTTCATTCAACGGAGGCAAAAAATTGAAGTTGATGAAGAGTATTAGTCCATTTGCAAGAACTTGAAGATGCGCATGATGATGTTAGCCACGTAATCTGCACGTTCAATCTTCATTAGAGGATTCACTGGCCCTTTCAACCAACGTTGATGGCTAGTGCCCTTTCTATTTGGCCTCGTCATACAAAAATATTGGTCTTCATTTAAACCCTCATAACTCGCTTCAAATGTCACATATCGCGTACTTTGTTCAACACATCCTACTTCAAGCAGAATCACCAAAACATGAGCGTTCTTATCAAAATTGTCATGCCAACGTTACTCCAAACGAGGTGTTTTTAGCGGGCGAGAAGGCCCAGCTTCATCTCGCGGATAAAAAGGCAGTGGTGAAGAAATCGCCGGCTGAGATGATTGGTTTAGCAATTGAGACAAAGAAAGCTCTAACTTTGCCTCCGGATCAGCTTCTCGATCTTGCGACTCCATAGAAACCCTCCAGTTCGACATTTTACAATTGAACTCCAAATCCAAATCCAAATTCTATAATTCAAAGGAATACATCAAACTAATGAAGTTTGTCTAAAGTTATAAACAATTCTATTGCTAACAAGCTTCACCCTGAAGCTAACGAAAGCGTCATCAGTAAATTTCTCCTCTGAATCAAGAACCTTTTTAAAACGTATGATATACACACGTTTTATATACTGTATGTATTTACAGTACGACAGCGTTCTTTATCTGTGTATATGAATTTGATGAGATCAAAAAGTTAGAATAAAAACTCACTTGTTGAACCGCACGCCATCTTCTTTTAGCAATGATACTTCGGATACAATGTAATCCTAAAGTTTTAGTTTATTTTTTTGTAATTTCTTACCCATTATTTTATCAACACTCTGAATTTTTTCATTTACATGTTTTTCTTTCATGTGGTCTAAAGTTAGAAATTTAACTCTTTTAACTAAAGACTCACTGACTTGTAAAAAGGACCCTATCTTAATAAAACCACTATTAGTTTCAAATAGAACAGTACAAAGAAAATCACTCTTCCCACGCCAAATTAGCTGTACTACCCCATCACAATTATTTAAATTCATACAAACTTTGTGAGAACCTAAAAGAAATTCACACCTTTCACAAGAAAACCTATTTTCTATACTTGCTAAATTACCATTATTTAAGAAAACTGGGGCCCAAATCCCAAAACTATATGTGCTATGATCATTATCCTTATGAAATTCATTGCTAAAATCATTAATAGAAAATTTTAAATTAAAGCTTTTTCATCTCTGCATAGCATGTTGATTTCTTCATTAGATAAAATATCGAATTCCAAATCTGTTAACATTGGAACACGTGTATTTTTTAATTCCAATTGTATATGAGTATAAAGTATTGGAGCTAATTTGGAGAAAAACTTAGCATAAAAAGAAGAAACTTTTAATAAGGTTGTTTTTTGTTGTTCTTCCCATTCATGAAGAATAACCACATTTTGCTAAACTTTATAACTTGGACAGTAATGCCCAAATGTAAAACCATGATCTGATCCTGTTAACATAATAAAATCATATAATTTCATCAATATTCAAAAAAATATTAACATGGCATTAAAAATAATAATAACAAATCAAACAATAATATAAAAATTTGAAAAATATCATACTTCCTCGCCATCCACACCCATAAATTTCACCCGTTCGCAAATGTAAATTACATTTGATTCTACTCGCTCTAGGCTTTAAAGTTATCAAAGATTTTGTAAAATCTTCATATTCTTTAAACTCTTCAAGCTTCATATCCTTAAAGGAATGAATTTTGCAATTAAGACAATTTCTTGACTTTTTTGATCTTGAATCACCACTGTTCCAGATGATATAGATTTATAACCATCCGGAACAGATAGATTATAATGATGCTTGAGATCTTCATCATAATTTTTTTTTGTAACAATATATCTACCTAAAAAAATATAAATTCTATTGTGAGCCATTGATACAATAGTAAAAACTCTAGAAATATTTTAACTATGATATTAAAAATTCAAATAACTAAATTCAATTCAATTGAAATTTTTTTTCTAATATTTAAGGGGAAAAATTATAAAAAAATTTACCTCCAACTTCCACCTTTGCATCTTTCCACTTTCTAGCTTTCCTTGCCTTCTTTGATTTTCTTCTATACTCTGCACGAATATATTTTCTGTAAGCCAATAAAAAAGGTCTTCATAATGTATTAGGATACATTTGCAAAATTCCAAATACTATTCTAAATATTCCCTAATAAAGTGTAAATATACCCTTAGTTAAAATTTTAAAGAAGTAAATAAACTAATAATCCTATTCTATAATTTTTTTATAATTTTTTTTTTTAATATTTAATGAATATTTCTACTATGAGATAAGTGAAACTGTCAAAGCAATTATCCGACTGAATTTTTTAACTTACAGTATAAATTTTTATACTAAGTATGTTTATAAACCGATAACTATGATCACTATAGAAAAATACAAAAACTATTGAAGTGTAAGAAAATGCACCTTTTTTCACTTTGTCGAAGTTTGTAAACAAATGGGAATTCGTACTGATTGTTTGGTTCCTCTATAATGATAGACATGATAAATTTTCAACAAAAATAAAATAAAACTTCAGCTCCTCTATGATGATAAACATGATAAGMTTTCAACAAAAATAATATAAAACTATGCAAACATGTAGTTTTGTAAACCCCAAAATATAGTCAACAAAACCTACAATCATAGAACTTTTAAGTGAAGCCCACATTTCAAACACTAAGCAAAGAAGTAGGTACTAAACTTCTGACTACGTGGTCAGTGTACATACATGAATATGTGCTTTGGCATGCTTCAATTGCACTCGCATACTTTATTTTCTATGCAACACCACTACTTTCAAGTTGGACATGTGCACTTTTTTCATAAATGCTCTTGCTCTCATTAGCATTTGTTGACGTTTTCTGTTAATTCTGCACATGGTATTTTCACCGTTCGTTCCAGCTATCACTATCCGTTTCAAAAAACTGGATTCTAAAGAACCTATATTTTCTACTACGTATTATACAACAGCAGGGAGCCAGGGACTGTCTATACTAACACGATGACACGCATAAAGCGATGTCTATATGTTCGTCTCTGTTGTTGGCAAACACATTGAAATCTTCTGGAAAATGCCATCCYRTCAACAAGAAGTGTATTTGYATGTCTTGTGCAACATTCGCAGAACGTGCTCTTCTTGCACATGATTTTACTAGCAATGTAATTGACACACTGTGACTTCCAATTGCATCAACAATGACTCGACTTTCAATAGGAAAGAATGTCATAATATACCTTACTAGTAAACATCATATTACCCATGTTGCTGACCGTCGTTCATGGTGATGCCATTATAAACATTGTTTGAAATGTGCAAAACAGCATGGTTTGTTCACATCAGCGTCTTAAACAACAAGCGAATGTTTTTTTTACAACCTAATATTCCATGCAACACCACTATGTAAATCACAAATAACATCACCTTTAATTCTGGGCCACGTCAACTACAGAAGCTTGAAACCAAAATGTACATCTATTGTGCTAAAAAATATGTCTTATAAGCTAGTCTTTCGTACATTTTCAAACATCCTAATATGGCCTACACAAACTTTGAAAACGCACAACATAATGCACCTGAACGTCCAGCAGGATAACTTGAAGAACATGCAAGCATCCAAAAAAACGTCAATTGTGCACACCTTATTTATATGCTATGTCAGACTTGTTGTCTGCCACGTCATTAAATCACCGGGCAACTTCTGCAGAAATTTGGAACAAAAAACGTACCCAAAAAAAAAAAAGGCAAAAAAAGACTAATATGGCAAGGACGTGGCGTCCACATGGCACTTTTCCAATGCCTGAAATCGGTACGTTGAAAGCTACGTTTTCATGTAACGTGTGTGATTTTCCTCATATTTTCTGTAATTTTAACACGTTTTTGGTTTGTCAACTGTAACGCATTTTTGTGGACATAATAGTTGACTACCTTTATACTACACAAAACAAGTGTTCATGTTCTTCCTCTTGTCCAAAAAAACGCCATATTTTTATAGTGTATTGCTCCATGTCTTGAGAAGATAAAGCCTTCATACCATTTGAGAAGCAATCAATATGGCATCGCTTGCGATAAACATGCTTAAGCCACTTCTACTTTTTTTTAAATTTAGTAAACTCCTCGGACTTGTATTTTGGTACAACTCACATGTCAAATTCTGATGAACATTCACATTCCATAAATTATTCAATTATTCTGAATAATGTGATTGGCCTAGGTTAATCTAGAAAAAGGACATTTTCATTTAGAAGTCATTCTCGCTCTACGGTCATCACTAGTCCAATCCACTTTCAAGAAAGCAAGGTTTATTAAAATAAAAAAATGTTCATTCAGAAGGTATTATTGTTCCAAGAACATCACTAGATCAACCAACATTCAAGAAATCAAAATTTATAGAAAAAAACACATTTTCATTCAGAAGGCATTATTGCTCGATGGGCATCATTGGATTAATCGACATTCAAGAAATCAAAGTTTATAGAAAAAAGCACATTTTTTTTCAAAAAGAATTTTCGCTCGACGGTCATTACTAGTTCAACCCACATTCAAGAAATCAAAGTTTATAGAAAAAAGACGGGCATCAATAATTCAACCCACAATCAAGAAATCAAAGTTTATAAAAATCATCACAATTTTATTTAGAAGATATTTTTGTTGCACGGGCATCACTAGTTCAAATCACAATCAAAGGCGAGGGGACACACAATAGGACAAGTTTTACTTGCAATTATCCTTTGGTTTTATCAAGATCTTAATTTAGCACACATTGGATGCAATGGATACCACATTTGACATCTTTCCACTCGATTGGCACTTATTTTAATTTTTTGGTATGGATGGTAGCAAGGTACTTAAGATATATAGTTTCACGAAGATTTCAACAAGATCCATTGAATTGTATTGTATTGAAATAGTCACAATTTGAATAGCATGGTGTAGAGCATTTGGTAATTGATGCAAAGTTAACATCCTACTTTTCTTACGTAGAGAATCACTTCTGGTGGAACCACTTCTAGAGGCTTGTAAATCAATAGTTCGAATACAAGTATAAAAAATCAAAATCTCAACACTACAATCAATAGAAATCACCTACTCTATAACACATGACATAAAAATATATCGATCTAGTGGTTATCCGAAAAAAAAAATACTACAAAATATATTTGCGAATGTTTACCATAAGTTGTCTATATACTACCTCATACATATTCAATCAGAATTGTACGAAGACAAGGTACCATTGATGAGTTCAACTTGGGCGGATGGGATCTTAAGGACACACTCCATGGTGTCCTTTTCCACCCTACATTTCCATGCCGTCAAAAGAGAATCTGTGTTCTCCTAAGGCACTTCTTATTCTAAAGTTCACTCTATCCCTCAGAATCTAGAATGTGAGGGCCATGGATATGAACGAAGACTTAGCAGGCCTCACTACAAGAAATATGCGTTTTTGACTACGTTTTTGCAAAAACACGTGACGTTCAAAAAAATGTGTGCCTATTTGAAATGACATCCTGCGTTTTCTGTAAAACACATGCCGGATTTTACGATCTCGGATGATGTCCAAGCTAACAAGTCAAGAAAAGGGTGCAAACRTGTTGTTGTCACTAGCAATGTCACGTGTCGTCAGTGACATCAGACACAACATTACATGAAATTTTTGGTGATGTTAAAAAAAACGCGGGATGGCCACGTTAGCGGACTTCTCCCCAGCGACTGCGGGCAGCGTCAATGGATTCAGGGAGAACGCTGCCCGGATGGAAATTAGTGCAAAAAGGGGCAGCTGCTCCCACAAGTGTTATAAACTTGCTTTGAAGCCGGATGTGGAATGGGAGTTGGTGCGCACAAATTTCTCATGTGGTTTGTGTGCTTATTAAAATATTGTAGTGAAGGACCGATATTGCCCAAAAACATTATGCACCTATTAATAAATTATGACTTGAACCCGAAAATGGCCTTTCAAATGGATAGTACTTGAATATGGAACGGGTTCACCCATGCTCAAATACATAAAAAAGTAGAAGGCGAAGGGAAAAACCATTATTTGGCCAAAATTAAATCATGTTCAAAGAGGGGAAATGAGTGGTGTTAGAAAAAACGCAGAACTGGATGAAAAATAATTTAGGGGGGGGATTTGGTAGTAAGCAAAACAAAAGGGAGAGTGGGACAATGTAAATGGGTGGGTTTAGGGTAAACATTGGGGAGTGCTGAACAAAGGTTGGCATGGGCAACAAAATGGGGAATGCAATAGAGAAATGGACAATGGGCAACATAATGAGTAGTGGGGGAGAAAATGTGGAATTGTGGAGAAATGGACAATAGTCCAATGGAACTTTGAATGCCCGTAAAACACTAAAGAGTACAAATATGGATTGCGTTTAGGATTAAGAAAAGGGGGAACTAGAAAATGGAAATGGGGAGTCCAAAAAACAAATGGGCATATTCAAAACAACGGAAGTTTAGGGAAAAAAGGGAATTCACTGGAAAAGGGAAGTTCCTTAGTGAAAAAAATTTCAACAAGGACAAAATCAAGTGTTAGGAGGAAAAAAATGGGGGTCGGTACGTGGAAAAAACGAAAGAGTGGAGGAAAAAAATTGGAGGGGGGGGAAAAATGGGGGATGAGCAAAACAAAATGGGGAGTGATGTTGAAAAATGGGTGGGTTGGAGGAAGAAATTGGGGAGTGGAGAACAAAACTTGGAGTGGAAACAAAATAGGGAATACAAAAAAGAAATGGGGAGTTGGAATAATAATGGATAGCGGGAGAGAAAATGGGGATTTAGGGGTAGACACATGGGGAGTGGAGAATGGATTCGGGAATGCCCAAAAAAATCTAGGGAATGTAAACATGTATTGGAGAATTGAAAAACAAATCAGGGGTGAGGAAATGAAAATGGGGAGCCCAGAAGAAAAATGGAGAGAGGGGGAAAAATGGGGAGTCGAGAAAAAAAAATTGAGGAGTGCGGGGCAAGAAATTGCTCATGGAGAAATATATGGGGAATAAAAAAAATGAATATGAAGTGTCAATCAAAAACAAGGAGTGAGGAGCAAAAAATGGGGAATGCAAAACAAAATTGGGGAGTGGGGGAAAAAAATGGGGAATGGAAAAAAAAATGGGATGTGGGTAAATAAATGGTTTAGAGTGGAGCACTAAATGGGGAATGTGAAAAAAATGATGTGGCGCTGGATGCGTCAAGCAAGGCAATGGGGAAGAGAAAGGGTTGAGGGGGTGAAAAAACGGGAGGTGTAAACCAAAAATGGGGAGTAGAGAAAGCAATGGGGAATTAGACGCCTTATGCACAGAATTAATGATTTGCCTATTAACAAAATTTTATTATTTTTACTCATATTTTGGAAGACCTTCAAGCATTTCTCATATGAATGGGTGATTTTATTATTGTGAAGCAATATATGTTTGGAAAAAAGGACTTAGGAGTGTGGACGTATAGATGAGAACATAAAATATGATGGAGATACTTTGTTTGGTTACAACAAAATTGTTCATGTGACATTCATGATTCATTTAGACACCCATTTTCTTTAGAAAGTATTTCTTATTGGATGTCAAACTGAGGATTTGTTTTCTCATCTTATGTTTTTTAACCCCTCAAGGACTAACACGGTTTTGACAATGGAGGATTTCAATGAATTATACCACTTTGATATTTTCTTGCACATAGATGTGCTTAAATTTTTTAGTTTTAACCTTACAAAAGTAAAGACTACTTTATATAATATGCATAGAATTACTTGTAGAAAATTTTGAGCGCTAGATTTTTGGATTATAACAATTTAAGATGATCAACTTCATAGGCAATTTAGAAGGTAGCCAATTTTGACAATGAAGGATTTAGAAGGTAGCCAATTTTTTATGAAATCCAAGAAGTGATTTATGGATGAAACAAGGCCACACCACTTATTTTGTTCTTAATTGTATCTCAATTTTTGAGTTGGATAGTTACTCAAAAATTCTTCACAATAGCTTCTATCTAAATGAAACATCTTTCTCTGTAGTTCAAAGCCAATATTGAAATATTCATAAAAAGAAAAACATGTACAAGAAATTCAARAAAAGATTGAAGTGTTCTTAGTCCAACCAATATGTTAGGCCTCCAAATTTTTTTGAACTTTTGATTGATATTGTAATTAAAACTTGAAATTCATATTATTAAAAACACATCCAAAGTACTTTGCAAAGTTTCAAGAAAATTCAAATTTAGACATTGATAAAAGAAAATAGACCACTTTAAATATTAGCTAAAAGACAAAAATTATAACAATCTTGATGAATCTTACTTTAGTAAAAAATGTCCAAAATGGTGGTGCTTCTTTACATTATTTTTTCTAGACAAGTTTTACATATACTTGAAAAATTTCATATCATTTGAAATTATACAACATATAGTAAAAAAATAGTACATAAGTAATAGTAGAGAATGATTCAAAATACTAAATTGTTAAGAATTTGATTATGTAATTGAAAAATTCCAATCCAATGGTTGAAATGTTTTCATAATCAACATTGATCCTATGATTTTATTTTTTCCAAAAATATTGAAAATTGAGTAAAATAAAGGACTTTAAAGTTCATTTTAGAGTAAAGATCCATAACTGCCCGCACACAAAAAATCCTCATTATTTTTGACTCAGTGATTGAAATGGAATGACTTTAAGCTTTCCATGTATATATAACTCTAGAAAATCAATATCAATTGTTTTTTTGGAATTTTTTTTTTTTTCTCATTTGTCTGAACTGCCCATTTACAAAAAAGGTAACATATTAGGCCATAACTTTTGATTTGTACATCCAATAGTCATGAAATTTAGTGCATATGAAAGATATTCCTTGCCCCGACCTTCAATTAAAATTTGGGCCAAAAACATGGAAATCTCTAGTCACATGTACCTACCCAAAATTTCTATGTGGCCAAAAAACGCATGTTGGTTGTTTAGGGGTCAAGTTAAGGCATGTACTTTTGTCATAGATTCTCATTCTAGGATCAACAAGGGTCCTACATTTGGGTGGTATTAGGTCAACGGTTGGTATTGAGTTTGCCAACCTTAACCTACATTTGGGTGGTATTAGGTCAACGGTTGGTATTGAGTNTTAGGTCAACGGTTGGTATTGAGTTTGCCAACCTTAACCTACATTTGGGTGGTATTAGGTCAACGGTTGGTATTGAGTTTGCCAACCTTAACCTATGACAGAGCCTCACGGTTTACACCATTCTTGTTTTCTTTGTCCAATGTTTAAATTTGAGTTTTCTAATACCTATTCAAAATACTCTTAAATGTGCTTCCAATGATAGAGATTTAAAATTGTAGTTACGAAGTAGTCCAAAGTAGAGTTTTATTTGGCTGGGCAAGTTCCGGAGTCTAAGTTATTGAGGATGCCCTACGAGTTAGGTGTTTCCGACGACCTTTGTCCAATGTCTTGGCAGGAAACTCCAAACCCTAAAGGAGCTTTTCGCTTCTGCTGCCATSTCCCCATTTCCTCTTGACGTCTATCCTTTCTCACCTCCCGCCATGGCTRTGGCGATGCCCCTCCTTTAGTTTCCCACTCCACCCGTTTCGCCTTCTCCATTGATAACTTGTTATGCTCACTTCCTTTCATTTCACGTCACTTTCGTCGTCGTTTTCACATCTTCATCAACAACGCCGCTGGCAGTAAGTTAGAGCTGGCGTTTTAGCTCCTGGTCTGTTCCGTCTCCCTCCTTCTCTTCGTTTCTCTCTTCCGTCAACTTCTTTTTAAAATTTATACTTCCGTCAGTGATGCTCATTTGTGAGACCTCGAGTGTGAAGCAGTTGGATGTGCATTAATTCTCAGCAATCAAACGTCGAGCGAGGGTTTCGTGGGAGGTGCTGGTGTTTGTGGTTCTATGCCGCATGTGTGTGGCGTTCTCGATCGTTTGAGTGATTCGTGCAAGCTTTTTGTTTTTTCTTTGTGAAGTTCTGTCGCTGTTAGATGGCAATTCTTCGTTGAGGCTGTGAGGTGTTTTTGAGTTTTCGATTTTCTTTTGTTTGTTTAGCTGTAATAAGGATGCAATTCTCACGGTGAGGTTGTGTAGTTGTGCACATGCGATGGCGTGAGATTTGGTTTCTGGATTAGGGTGTGAGGGTTTAAGGATTTTTGCTTCTGTTTCTTGTTTATTTGTCAAATGCATTTTTGGTTCTATGAGTTCGGTTCATTATTGATTCTGGTTCGTTTAGGCGCTGTGTGTGACTTATTTTTCTTCTTCGGTGACTTCCGGTGATTTTCTCTGGATTATGGCTCCGATGGAAGTGTTGTTGTGCTGCGTTGRTTTTTCGTGATTGCTCCGTTTGTTAATTCTGTAGCTATCTGAATGGTATGAGATATCCGATGAGGTTGACTGTCAGATATGA
Organism: Pleurozium schreberi; assembly: GCA_006891605.1. Lineage (NCBI taxonomy): Eukaryota > Viridiplantae > Streptophyta > Bryopsida > Hypnales > Hylocomiaceae > Pleurozium > Pleurozium schreberi. The sequence continues at coordinate 74,613 of VACF01002257.1, forward strand.
TATATTGAGAAATCTAAATGTCTGTCAAAGCGTCGGCTTAATGAACAGTTCTACTGAAGGTCGTCGGTTTCAATCAAATATAGKCTGTTGAAATTTTGTTTCATCATTACCATGGATTGGTTAGTAGTTAGCACACCAGCGAAGGAATCGTGGTCATCAAGGAAATGAACTCGCCGTCGCAGGGTTTATTGAATTCTTAGTTGTCTGTCGATCAACTGGAAGGCTGGATGCGATAGCTGCTGGTAGTGGGAACTTACGACGTTTAATTTATGAACTGGATTGTTTCGTGTGCTTCATAATGGATATATTTCTTGCTCCTCCATTTTTTTAGCAATCATTGAGGGTCGTCGAGCCTTTCTGGTTGTATTTTCGTCTAATCATTAGCTCTAGGAAGAATGTGGATGGTGAAAAAGGAAATTTTTTCTGTTTCGTTTATCTGATGTTATGTTCTGTATCAGTATCAAGTCTGGAATCATGGGTAAAAAAGCTCCAAATCCGAAGGTCTACTTCGATATCGCCATAGGAGGCGATTCTGTAGGCAGGTTGGTTATGGAGGTATGTATGCATTTTTTAATACTGCAAATCTTTTTTGACGTGCCGTTCATCCTTGCGGAGTTACAAAATATGCATTTCTGACAGTGGTTTCAATTTAGGTTAATTTCCTAATATATTCTAACTACATTAGTTAGATTATGTATTCTTCCTTGCACTCATTTTCTCGTTTAGTGCTTCTTCATGCTCCCATTTACAGTCGGTTTCTTAGCAAGGGTTATTTGGTACTATTAACTCCTGTCTTCTCTGTTTCACAGCTCTATGCAGATGCTGTGCCGAAAACTGCGGAGAATTTTCGAGCACTCTGCACAGGTAGGCCTTTAGCCAAGAAGCCTGACTTACTAAAATTGCAGAAATATTGCAGTGCTTCATGTAGTAGGAAGCATATCAAACGAGAAGTGAGGATGGAGAATTGATCCCAGTCAGGTGTAATTTTTTGTCTATTAAAAGTCGGGACTAGAACCTTGCCTAAGTGAGGGACTGGTAGATTTCAGGTTTGAGAACTTCTCTTCATGTTGTAAATTTCTCTGTTATATCTGGTTTTTCATTGCCTTCCTACAGCAGGTGTATCATGGTATTGGCGATGAGCTGGGGTTTGGTTGCTATTGACAAGCCTKAGTAGCAGTTTCTCAATGACAATGGTTTGAACTGTGTGTTTCGAAAGTGTGGCCTGTGTGTTTGTGAATTAATTTCTTTCCTCCTAAGAATGAACATTGTGTTTCACGGAGGGAGTAATCCTTCTTCAAGTGGCTGATGGTTTTATGATACCTGCAGGAGAAAAGGGTTTAGGCCGCACAACAAAGAAAGCGTTGCACTTCAAGGACACTATATTTCACCGAATTATTCCAGGATTTATGGCACAAGTAAACTCTTATGAAGAAGACTTTTTTCAGTTGTCTTTGGTTGCGTTGTCTTTATTTTCTGACTATTGCACCTGTGTTAGTGGTAGTGCTTTAGTAAGTATTATCAGGATTTGATGCTTATCAATAGTGGCATTTATGGAATTAAGTTAGGTAATTGGAGACTCATAGCATACGTGTGGACTATGCTGATACAATGTGCTTTCTTCAATACAGGGGGGAGATTTTTCGAAGAGAGATGGTAAGATCATACCCCTTGCTGAGATTTTGGGAAGTTCTGAGACCTTTTTTATATCTYATCTCTGTCACCATTTTAWGCATGGCGTCTTTGGTAGAGTTCTRAGATCTGCGAGACCATACCGAATRTAACGCGTTTTGGCCTCATATTTTACCCCAATGAAAGGTTTCTAACAGAGTATTAATAGTGTGTGCAATAGGGGAGGGTTCGCTTGACCATTGCGATCCGAAGCATTGGTGTTCATATTGAGACATGGTTGTTGGTTTTCAATTTCAAATGCATGTTAAAATGAAGTTCAATTGACTCAGGCTGAGAGTTACTTAGCGCATTTGTTTGCAGTACATGTTGTACGCCCTCAAAGTAACTGGACTTTTGCTTCTGAGACGCCTGATTAATATTGAAAACGAAAACTAGCTATGTTCTTCTAAATTAGCATGCTTCTATTGCCCTGGTAATTGCTAACTGGGATTATTTAGAGTTTGCTRTCTAACTGATCGCCGTGTGTTTTACGAGGGCTCTTTTAACATGTATTTTKAAGTTCCATGCCAAGCGTAAATTGAATTGTAACGGCTGCAGAACATGGTGTTACCTGAAAGCCAACTCATATCCATGCCATTGATCTGCAGGCACAGGTGGCGAGAGCATTTACGGGGGCAAGTTTGAAGGTATGTTTCTCAGATAACTTGTMAGGCATTGACTTCTTAGTTAGCGTACAAATCCTGTTATGACTTGTTTAGAAAGAGGACTTGTAACTCAGTCAAAACCTAAGATTTGGTTTGTGTTTGTGTCACATGTTTTGAAAAGATCATGCCAGGTATGTGGCCACAACTTCTATGCAGTATCTTCTTTATAGCAACTCAAGTTCAAAGTCTGGGTTGTGCATGGTCTTYGTTTTAAAGAACAATTATGCAATCGTGCTGAGCTGGGTTCCCTTTCTCTGCTCGCTTGTATGTTTCCTCAGCGATCATGTAACTGACACAATATGACCTTGTGTGTGTAGTATTAATGAGTTTTTTATTTATTTTTTGTTTTCTCATATTTTATTTATTCATGTATATATTTGTTTTGTTTCAGACGAAAGCTTYAAGCATGGACATGATGAAGCAGGCGTGCTATCAATGGCAAATGCTGGCCGAAACACTAACGGGTCWCAGTTCTTTCTCACCTTTAAAATGCAGCCACATTTGGACGGGTAAGGAGTCCGCTCTTTTGTAGCTTGCGGTTTTCTCTTCTGTTCTTTCGTACTGTTATTTTTCATACCGTCTGGGTTAAAAATATAGCCAGCATGAAACGGAATATGTGGATGCTATTATATAGCAGTATGACATTTAGTTATGAACGTTGCAGAAAGATTGTGTGAGCCATTCGTAGTTCCTTGATGGTATCATATGGGTCTTACCCTTATGGTATAAGATGCTTCGTACTTACTGCGTCTAATGACAATTTTACTGGGATAATTGTTTGTAGGCCACGAACCTCGTCATTGTTCATCCCACATGACTCATGTGCCATTCAGTGACGGGGTGAGGCAAAGTCATGATTGTGCTAATGTGGAGGTTGCCATTGTTTGTTGGTGTATCCTTCCTTCTTGTCCTGCAATTGCCAAAAGTATTGTGTTATTATGCTGATGGATAAACTTGAACTGCTTTCAGGAAGCATGTGGTGTTTGGTAAGGTAGTGGAGGGTCTCAATATCCTGAAGAAGATGGAGGCAGCTCCTCAATCTGGCCCGCCAAGGAACAGGCCCGATGTGCCCATCAAGATCGTGGATTGTGGAGAGGTGATCCTGGGGAAAGAGAACGGTGTTGGTTCCRTCAAAGATGGTAAGCTCCAGACTTTTTATCTCTTTGTAGAAAATGTAGTTGGACATTTCTGSGGCACTTGTGAGATGTTTTACTTTATACTTTGTCTGCAACATTCTGGAAATGCTCAGAGACTGAGWCTTCTTGCTTTCAGTTCAGGGATTTAATTTTGAATGGTTTGCTTTTTCCTACCTGGAAATTCTTTCAAATAGGAAGAGYGTGCATTGGATTTGGTTTCCACTTTCAATGGGGTAGTAATGACGGTCCTAGAGTCGCACTCATTCTCAAGTTGATTCCATTAGAAAATCGCTCACAAACTTGAATACTGCGTAGTTCCAAGTTTGGTTTCTTCTCGTCCTTTTGAAACCATCTATTGATTTGTAACGTTTTCCATATCTGTCAGCAGACAAGAGGAAGAGCAAGAAGTTAAAAGATAGTAGAGAAGACTACTCCAGCGATGACATCAAAGAACCCGTTCGTTCCAAGCGGAAGCACAGAAARGTTGTGAAAGATCGAAGGAGGAAGAAGAGAAGGCGTTATTCAACAGACTCCTCTGAAAGTTCATCAGAMTCAGATTCCTTTTCTGATACTTCATCTTATACAGACTCTGACTCTGATTCGTCAGATTCATCGTCTGATATAAGTTCGTCAAGTGAGGATGATAGACGGAAGCGGAAGAGGAAACCAGTGAGGAAGGAGAAGAAGAGAACTCTGAGGCGAAAAAGAGAYAAACGCAAGGAAAGTAAGCGGAAGAGAAAGACCCGATCAAGGAGGCGATCGAAGTGGTAAGAGGGTTACTTGTTGCTGTAGGTTGGTTATTCTGCTTAGTAATACGAGTAACTGTCTAGGAGCAATGYTTCAGGATGAGCAAGGGTGTAATTGCTGACTGTTTCTGGCTTTTTGAGTTTCCTTGTTGCAGGAGTTCTGAGAGCGATAGTAGTGATTCTGAGAGTGACACTGTCAGCTCGGACAGTGAAAGCGATACTAGTAGTGATGTGAGTGCACGTGCTGCAAAATCCAAACTCTCTCAAAAGATTCGAACTCGAGGTATGTTTAGCTTTCCTCTTAAAGGCCAGCCTATTCCCATTCTGATGCAGACCGAGTCTTGAGGTTTTGGTGTCGATGTACAGCAATTCGAACAKAATGCATTTTTCAGTCCCTCTTGTTGCGGTATTTTGATCCCACCTGTTTTTAGTTTTGGTTTGCTAGTTGTTGATGGTTCCTGCGGTGCTATCATTCTTATTTTGATGTGTCCATTTTAATGTGGATTTACTTGACTYATTGKAAGGAACATTTACAGAGAAAGTTGGAGTGAAGCAAAATACCTCCACTTTAGGTGAAAAATCTGGCCTGACAAGTGAGACTAAACTTGTTAAGAAACAAGTAGAAGTTGAGCTGAAGACATCAAAGGATGACCAGATTGGTAGTCAGCAGGATGCCAAGAAGCATCAACCTGCTGCGTCAGCAAAAGTCATGAGCCTGTCACCTACGCGCAGTCCTCCTCAAAGCCGATCGAGGTGAGTTTATGATTTTATTTTATCAATGTTTATTTCTTGTTAACAGGCATGTTTTCTAGTTGTGCTGTACCCTGATGTGCGATTGGCATGAATTTGATTTTAGGAGCCAAAGCAAGAGCCCTGGGAGGAGGAGCTTGASTTTTAGTCAAAGCCCAAGCCCTATTGAGAGGAAAAGGAGTCCGAGCAAAAGTCCAGTCCCTCACAGTCCTGAACCTTTAAAGAAGAAAAGTCAGAGGAGTCGGAGCCTTAGTCCTGTCGTTCCAAGTCCGAAAGCTGTCCAGAGCCTACCTCCTATAGGTAGGGCGCAGCGATTGAGTTCAAGTCGCAGCCCAAGCCGGAGTCCGAGCCGGAGTGTTAGTAAGAGTCTCAGTCCTGCTCGTCCAATCATTGAGAAGGCGCGCAGCCCCACTCCTCCTCCTCCGCGCAGATCTCGGAGTCGGAGCCTGGTGCGGAGTCCTAGTCGCGAAGGCACTMCGAAGAGGATTAGAAGAGGTCGTGGATTTAGCCAGCAGTACTCGTATGCACGTCGATATCGGACACCGGACCGGTCTCCACCCCGGACATATGGCTATGGTGGACGTGGTGATCGCGACAGACAGGATCGGCGTGTGAATGACAGGTACAATTTTATAGCAACGTTGGCCATCTTAGAAATAGAAGTACTGTTATGCAGTAAATWCAGAGGTAATGGGCACAGTAAACCCTAGCTGGAAATCCTATTTATATTGTAACATGGGATGTCCGTTTCCTGGTATCGGCAGGTACGCTGGAGGTTACAGAGGCAATCGAGATCGGAGCCCAAGGCGATACAGGAGTCCTGTAAGGGCTCGAACCCCACCCAGGTGAGACCTCGTTATATTTTCATGTCAAGCTTGATGACGCTTAAAATGGACTTCCTGGTACAAATTCATTTCTCTCAATCTTCTGACTGTTTTGACGTGATGTTTYGTAAATGAGTTTGAGTTTAAGAAATTCTGTGCAGTGCTGAACCTGGCACTAGTTTTGCTCACTTGTTTTGGTAATTCCCTTGTATTGTTAGCATTCTGCGAGGTGGTGCAGGTGCATATTCCTATTTCCGTGTGCTGGTTCATTTCACTAAAATCGTGAAATATTGTGTCTCGTACTCAGATACAGAAGGGATGCCAGCAGAAGCATAAGTCGGAGTCGGAGTCCTGTTCGACGCCGTGACCGCATCCGGAGGGATGTTTCTCGTAGCGTCAGTCGTAGTGCATCTCCGTCTGGTGGTCATGCTCCTATCAGCGGTGACCTACGTAATCGTCTTGGGCCTCGAGACTCCAGYCATGCTAAAGATGGAAACAAAAATGGAGTTTCTAAAGGTAAGAGACGACGTTCTGGAAATGCCAGTTCTTCCGTATCCCGCTCCCCAAGTCGATCGTTGTCTAAGAGTCTCTCCCCTCACAAAAAGAAACTGGTCTCTTACCCTAGGGATAAAAGCGAGCGTCGTCAACGCAAGTCACCAACACCTTCAGTTAGTGTTTCCCCTTCACTGAGCAGATCATCAGGTGAGAATGCAGGCCTAGTTTCGTATGGAGAGGAAGCAAGTCCTCATTCACGATCACCCTCCAAGTAGATGATTTTGGGAGTTTTGTCCATGTGATGGTTCCAGAGGCTTTGGCGTGGTTCTTGGTGATCTTTTTTGTCAACTAGTCTCAGTTCAGTGTGCTACTGGAAGCTGTAGTATTTTCTTATCTGTGCATTCAGTTGATGCTCCAACATGCACAAGTTCATTCTTGGCTTCAGAGATTGAAAACTACGGGAATAGCATACCTGATTTCGTCTAGTCTGATTTTGTGTAGTTCCTTTTTCACCGTTAATATTTGACTTCTCAAAATATTTCTTTATACACRCTGGTTGTATTGTGAGCTTCTCATCGTTGATCATTTTTTGAGTTTGAAACTGTAATGAATTSCTCCTGYTGCTTCAGTTACATTGTCTTATGTTTCACGGATGTTTWGCCTGTGGAATGTTTGGTGTTCAYAATTGGATTACTTTCGATTCTGYAATTGGTGAATGTAAAWTTAATTGTGTGACGCTCAGTCCATYGTATAACTCTTCATTGAATTGTGCAGAAAGAAATACTTCGTATTTCAATTTGGCTTCCTGCTTCATTGTGGTATATTTTGTTTTCCCTACATAAGATAATCCATGGATCACTGAATAGTGTATTTGGGCGAATTCAAGCTCCTTCTCTGTATGTGATTTTAACCCATGGCACCGAATTTTGGTGTTGACAAAAAATTTAAGTTAAACAAAACCTTGTAGAATTACTAGTTTCAATCGTTGGTATTTTTGAAAAATTCTTTTTGCAGTTTTCTCTTAGCATCAAATCCAATTTTGAAAATGAATGATTATGGTTTTTCTATTGAAGATTTTGTACGAGGGTGTTCATTGTAAATCTTGATATTCTCATCTGGCGGGCTTTTGGAAATACACTTTTCTTCATAGAAAAACTCACATTTGAAATTTATTTAACCTTTGAACATCAACATGTGGAAAGGGGAGATCTTCTATAGTCGCTTGACTTTCAATGTGTTTCATTGGATTTTGGGGAACGAGTGAAAATGGATGATTACAGTCATTAGGGTTTGTTGTTCAAGGGTTAAAAAATTTTGTCATTGGATTTGGGGAACCAATGAAAATGGATGATTTCAGTCATTAGGGTTCGTCATTCAAGGGTTAAGAATTTTGTCATTGGATTTTGGGGAACCAGCACAGTCATTAGGGTTGGGTTCGTCATTCAAGGGTTAAGAATTTTGTCATTGGATTTTGGGGAACCAGCACAGTCATTAGGGTTTGTCGTTCAAGGGTTAAGGATTTTGTAGAGAAAATGTATGATTACACAGTCATTAGGGTTTGTCCTTCAAGGGTTAAGGATTTTGTAGAGTACCGCCCTTCAAGAAAATTGGAGACTAGATTTAGAGAAGCCAAAAATTGATTGAGGTTATACCCTTTAACCTCTCATTGCCCTAACTGAAAGGGGATTATGGGGATCAATCCAAGATGTGCTCTCCTCTAATTTGTGTTAATAAAATCTTGATTTTTGATTGAAAGTCATTTGAAGTTAGAGGTTCAATTTGAGTTCACCAAACTCCATTTTAATAGATGCGTTGAGGGGGCTTGTAACTTCTTCATCCAATGTTCGTTTTAGTAAAAAAAAGTTGGATTATGTTTCCCATGGAGTCTAGTTATTGTAGTAAAATTTTCATATCAATCCAAGTTGTTTTGAAGTCTAGTTATTGTAGTAAAATTTTCATGTCAATCCAAGTTGTTTTGAATGTTTGGGAGCAATTTGTGGAGGGAAGTTATGAGTGATTGAGAAGTATTTGAGTAGGTTTAGTAATCAAATTTCACCTCTAAATGTATATCTAGGAAAAATTTTGCATCTTTTTTCAACACTAAAACATTATAATCTCGCAATATATGCGGCCAAATGACTCCAAACTTGATGAAAGAGTGATCTTTTTAGAATTTAGGTCCACTTATTCTAGGAGAGTTAATAAAGTGGTAATGAAGTGGTAATTAGAAAACCAAATTAGAATGACATGGTAAATATAATATTCTACTTTTATRAACACCCATGCAAAAAACAATTCTTTAAGCAAGTCTTGTTTTTGATATTAATGTTTTGAGAAATTCAAAATAATCTCATGCAAAAAAACAATTATTTAAGCATATCTTGTATTTCATATGAATGTTTTCAGAAGTTCAAAACAATCTCAAATTCTCATAAAAAAGATTTTGATCTTTTTTATAAAATTCAAATAGTAAAAAGTTGCAAAAAAGAAACATACAAAGTGGAAGGATTTTGATTGATGTTTAATTCCATGGTCCAAAGCCCATCCATAGAGCCTTAAAAAATAAAAAATGTTGATAATTCAATGGAGTRAGTCCTAAGCTAATGATCTAATAATGCTTCAACAATTTCATATCTTCAATTAAATGAGTCCATGGAGTTATGAAACAAGATATGGACGGTGAGACTTAACCCCTAAAGTCCCATTGTCCCCTCGGGGGACAAATTGGATTTTGGGTAGGTTCCTGTGACTTTGATTTTTTATAAAAAAATTTTGAAACTTTCTCGCAAGATAGGAAAACTGATTAGCTTTGTGGAAATATAATTTTTATTTCAATTGGTGCCCGAGAGAAAAAGTTATACCACAAAAAAACGAGAACTGAATTCAGCAGGCTGCATAAAAATTTGCAAAAATTCAAAATTTGCAAAAATTCAAAATTAAATTTTTAAATTTTTTTCTTGAAACGATATATTTTTGTCTACCTGTGAAGCTTTGATTCATTCTATTTGGACTAGTAATGAGAAAGTTATGGATAATCTTGTTTTTCGGCCAATCTAAGCATCTTCTTGAAAAGAACACTTATAGGATTCATTTCTGAATGCAATTTTCACAAATTTTCAAAACAAATTGTTGGACAAGGTGAAGTTTACTTTCTAGAACAATCTAGCCATTGGGATTATTGTGTTTCAATCCCATCCTAGAGCTATTAACCATTTAGTTTCCCTTTCAATCTTAGACCTAATTCTACTTAACAATTCTTCATGGACATAATTCTACTTAATTTTTTAAAGATTGAAAATCAAGTGTGTGTTTTTCGAAATTGTAGTTTAAAAATTTTGGACAAATGGTATTCAAAGTCATCTGAAATGGAGGTCAATGTTCAAAAAGCTTTTTTTTCAACTTTGAATGCTAATATCTTCCAATTTATACGGTCAAACTTCATGAAATTTTTACCACATGATCTAAGACAAGTGAAGTACAAGATCCTATGGTTAGATTTTAATATAAAGTTGTTTTTTTGTTTTCTTGGGTAAATGCAACAAAAATGGCAGTTTTAAGTGGTTTTTGACAAAAAAAAAATGGCCTTGGGACTTTACGGGTTAACCATGTTCCAAACCCTACTTTTGAACAGCATCTTAAAGTTTGCATATGTTATGATTCAACTTTTTCATATCTCTTATTTCATATATAGATTTGAAAATTTGAGTTTGTACGAGGACAAATGATCTTCTTAGATAGAACTCATTCCATTGAATGATCAATGGATCTCATTCTAAGGTGAGAGAAAAAACAAGAGGAAAATAAAAGCATCAATTCATTTTCATCTATGAACTCTTAACCCATAAAGTCCCATAGCAAATTTTTTGGAAACATAGATTTCAATTAGGGCAACTCGTTACAAATGAAATTTTCATTTTTTTTTCTTTGAATTTTTAACACATGCAATTGAGGAGTAGCTTTAAGACACAAAAATTTTCATAAATTTTGACTACATGGTTAAAAAGTTATTGTACGATACATAGTTTTTATGCTCTTGGGTAGCTCAAAAAAATGACTTTCTTAAAAAATAAAAATTTGAAATTGGTTTCCTAAATTTTTATTTACATGGAAAGCTTTGAATAATTTCATTTTGATTGACAAAATGAAAGTTATGAGGAATTTTAGGTTAATGGAATCTCTACTCTATTGAAGTCCTTTTAACTTAATTGAGGTTATTTAACTCAATTTTCAGTATTTTTGAAATAAAATAAAACGGATGTAGATTTTCTTTTTACAACATTTTTTTCCTTTGGGATTGGAATTTTTCAATTCTATAACTAAATCCTTACCAATTTAGAATTTCAAATCATACTCTACTTCTTTCTACTTACTATCATATATTCAAGTATGAATATAAAATTTTTTTTATTGAAATTTTTTATATGTATTTCCAACTTATTTCTTCAAGATATCATGGAGAGTAACAAGTTGTAGGATCTACACATTTTTGTGTAAAATGTTTAAAAGATGAACCCTAACCATTTGGGAATAGTTGAAAATATTTCTTTTTAAAATCCAAGCATCATGATCTTGCAATGGTAAGCTTTTTTAATCTTTAGGGGTTAATGTATGACTTCAATGCAATTTGATTGAGAATTTGATTGAGGATTTGAGTTTGTCTCTTGATGTATAACTTTAATGATCAATTTAATTGATAATATAACCCCAAACCAAAAAAAAATTATGTTTGTATCCTACAACTATGATAGAGTCATAGTGCATACCCTGTGAGGGACTGGTGCATTTCAATTAATGCACCCCCCTCCATTCACTCAAAAGACCCCTATTAAATTTTTTTTAAATGATTTATCAGCCCCCCTCCCCCCTCATCTTATAATCTTAATTGTTTTGATATGAGTTGCAAACAATATGGGATATGTCCATATCTTGTATCCCGTATCTTTATTGTACCATATCCGTATGCATATCCCATATATCGTATATGTATCTATATTGTACCATATTTGTATCCTATATATCCTATATATATTTGTATTGTACCATATCTAGTATGCCATATTTGTATTGTATCTGTATTTTCGATTTGATGTCTCTCAATCTTTTCTTGAGGGTGTTGGTTTAATTTTCAAAGAATGACAAATTCGCATCTTTTCGGTGGATAGTCAGATACTTGAGTGCTATACTAAATATCTTGAATTTGTTTTTTGGTGAGAACCTGATTTGGAGGTGGCACCTAGTGCCACTTGGGGACTAGTTGGATTCAAATAGCCCCCAAGTGGCACTAAGTGCTACCCCAAAATGGGTACCCTATCAATCAATAATTGCGAATTTGAAAAAGAAACTCTCAAACATACAAAGAACTGAATGAATAGAAAAGTGTATAGTATGTATCAAAGTTGAAGGTGGTGTTCCTTGGGCTTGCACACCTTGGCCACCATAATCAATCTGTTCACAAAGATGGACAAAATTCAAAAAAAAGCCTGGAAATGTTTTTTCTTATAAGCATACTCACTTGAGGCGTAAGCATATATTGCTCGGAACATCACCCTTGCACGCTGTCACGCCCCCTCCCCCTACTCATACACCCTCTGCGCGCGCTATCATCCACCACTAGAAGAAACCCGTGTTTTTTCTGATGTCCGACCTAAAATGTCGGATGTCCAAGGATGACATCTTCCGTCCCATAGGACGTTGGAATGTCATGTAGGTGGAGGTAGCAAAAATGTGGATTTTGCTTGAATGCTCTCGAAAACACGGCTGAATTTGAGTTTAGATATGTCGATGCTATCCAAAACAAGGATATTTTTGGAGACATTACTTCAAACAGAATGATGTTTTTGTGAATGTCTCGGAATGACATCTTTGCCACATCAACATCCCTGGTCAATTTCATCTAAAGGTAACTAACAGAAAGTTACCACAATCTGCTAAAATGGTTGCCCGAGGTGAAAAAAAAGGTAGCGGGCATGGTTACGCAATGAAAATGCTGACATGGCATCTGACGTGGAAATTGTCTGATGAACTTTGTATAAAATGTCTGAGAAAAACAACTACGAAACAACAAGGATGCAACCAGGAAACGATTAGGATGCATCTAGGAAAAGACTAGGATGCGATTGGGAAACAACTAAGATGCAGCCAAAAAACGACTATGAAATGACTAGAATGCGACTAAAATATAACTATTTATCATTTTATAGTTGCAATCGCATTCTAATAATTTCCTAGCTGTTGTTTTTGCAACTACAGATTGACATTGCCGATTGCACAGAACGTAGACTTGTCCACATTGACAATTGTGATGAATTCTGGATAGAGAATAACTCACATTCATTTTAAATTTGAACTTTGTTACAACTCTCATAATCTTTCACTTCATTCGCTTAATTCCAAGGCTGGGAATCAAGCGCCCTCTCCCTCCTTCTCCCCTATGTTGACTTGTTTTGGACATAACTTTTGTTTCCAAGCACCAATTGAGAAAAAAATCATATTCCCATGAAGCTAATTAGTTTTTCTATCACCAAAAAAAATTTCAAAAAAGCACGACAAAAATTGAGACCGTAGGTACATGCCCAAAATCTACCTTGTCCCCCAAAGGGACAAATGGTCCTTTAGGGGTCAACAAAGGTGTAAACTTCCATAATATATTCATCCTTGATGAACATAGGAGCAATATAAATTTTTTTTGGGATTTGTTTTCAAAAACCTATGTAGTCCAATCATTATTAACAAAAGCATATGAATTCCCAAGGGGGTCCAACTAACATTTTGCCAATTTTATCCAACGTTTGATCATTTGTCAAAGTTAGATCTAAATTTGCGGGGTGAAGACTTTCTCACTATTTTCCTTCTTTTGTAGGAAACCATGCTTTATAGATTGCAAGCAACGGGTATAAGTTTAGTTAATCAACAAAAAAACCCTTATGACTAGTGCCGGGGTAAACTACCACATTCCTCACAAAAGACTCATTATAGTCACCTCGGGAACAATCCATCATACTTTATTAATAGTCTTGCATCAATCTATCACAAATTTTTCCAATAAACAAGGTTTGGGCTATATTAGAGTCGCTTGAGTTAGTGGTGACAATCAATGTCTTTAGTGATGGTAATAGAGTGATTAGTGACCACAAGAAGAGTTTCCACTTTTTGAGTATAAATCTATTATAAGAAGTGATTCTTTTGGACAATCATTTAGGTTGTGACTACTTTAGGTGAAAGGCCATATTCATTACATTGAGACTTTTCACAGTCTCATTTTTATCTTTGACTCAAAGATATTTTTTTATAAATAAGTAACAACACCAACTTTTAGAATTTAATTAGAGGATCACTATTTGAGCATTATTATTTTTTAGTTCCAATTACTCTTTTTTTAAATGAATTTTCTAGTAACTATCATTTTATCTCAAAATTTGCAAAAAGTCTCAATTTAACAAATATGGCCTTGTGAGTACTTAAGATGATCAAAATGGATATACTTTTATTGGTTTGAAGTTGTTTTCAAACGTTTTTTGGCCTACTGGGCAATACACTTCAGTTCTAATGGTGAATTTCATCAAAAGGGTGGTATTATTAGATCATTGCAAGGAAGACCGGCCGTTTTTTGTAGCATGTGGCTTTCTACTAGCTATATTGTGACCTTTTTGAAAGAAATTTTTAAAAACATTTAAAGGTATGGATAATTAATATAATACTAGAAATATCATGTCACCAAAATTTGAGACCTACAAAAAATGTAGGTCAAAAGTTATCCACAAAATAGAGTATCACAATTTTTGAAGAATATAGACACTTTGATGATTTCATTTGTAAAAAACAGGAAAAAGAATTTTCAAAGAAACTAAAAGTTGGCAATTTGGAAGAACATCATGATGAAGAGATTTCACCAAAAGAATGATCTTTAGACCATCTTGAATGTTTAGAAGTGCAAGTGCAAGAGAGCCCTATTAGCACTCACATAGAGGAATAAAATAATGTTTTTTTAAGTTTCCTTTGGTAGGTAGATGCTTGCCTACTTTGGGAATAGACTAAAAAAATTTAGCTCTAGATCATTGACTTTGGGCACTCCCTAGTCCTAAAAACCCTTGAACTGCAAAGTGTGACAAATAAGCTAAATTTAAATTTAAATATAAAATGATTTTGAATATTTTTGAAAAATAAGGAAGCTGACTTGCTATCAAGTTAAGAAAKAAATAAATTAGGTTCATGCTTCAAAAGTTGTAGTTGACGACAACTCCATCATTCTAAGTCTGACGCAAAATAGTACTAGTCTTTCTTGCCAGATGTCACCCTATCATGCCATTTTTTACGTAATACGTGGCATTTTAATACTATGTWGTGCGTGTTTAATGGAATGTAGTGCCATTTCTAACATATTCCGCGCCATTTTAATAGAATGTTGCACCACTCTACTGGAACATTGCCATTTTAATGAATTTCACCTTTTTAGTGGAAATAACAAAATTCCAATTGCTCTTGCCATTTATCACATTAGTTTTTGTGTGGAAATAAAATAAAATTCAAAATTTTCAATTTATTGCAGGTATGTATGGCTAGAGATTTCCATATTTATGTCCCAAATTTGAATAGAAGGTGGGGCAAGGAAAATCTATAGCGGATTTCATTAAATGGGTGATATTCCATGTGCCATTTTTAGATTGCGCAGTGTGAACTGTGTTAGTGACATCTAGGGTAGGTATAGATTTTCAGACACCTAYGACATATGCAGATGTCAAAAATCTATGTCATATTCGGATTTCAAACCGCACGGTTTGAAACATCTAGGATAGTTGTAGATTTTGGGGATTTAGGATAGTTATTGATTCCAAAAAATGTATGATTGTTTTAGATTTCAGACCGCGCGGTCTAAACTATGAGAAGTGCCAAATAACGGAACACCGCCATTTTAATGAAATTTGTCATATCTTTTATATGCACTAAATTTCATGACATTTGGAAATACGAGTCCAAATTTATGGCCTAATATGTTTGTTTGTTTTTTGCAAATATGCAGTCCAAGCACATTAGAACAAATCATTTTTTTTCAAAAAAAAATATTTGATATTGATTTTATAATGTTATATATACATGGAAAGCTTTGAATCATTCCATTTTGATCAATGAGTCAAAAGTGATGAGGATTTTTTGTTTGTGGGTAGTTATAGATTCTCTACTCTAAAATAAACTTTGAAATCCTTCATCTTACTCAATTTTTAATAAATTTGAAAAAGAAAAATTCATAGGTGTAGATTGTTTATTACAACATTCCRACCATTGGAATAGGCATTTTTCAATTCCATAATTAAATTCTTAACAATTTAGTATTTTTAATCATTTTCTACTATTATCTACTTACAGTTTTTTTTCCTATATGTTGTACACTTTGAAATGATTTTAAATTTTTCAAGTATGTGGCCAACTTGTTCAAGAAAAAGATCTCAAAGAAGAACCACCATTTTGGACATTTTATCATAGAAAAGTGAGCTATTGAAGTGTTGCTGCCCTGATTTTTGGAGGGCCAAAAAAATGATCTTAGTGAATTTGAGTGATTATATCTTGCAATCCACGTGGTGGAAATTTTTGAAATTTTTACCTTAAGTTTCCAAGTCAATGTACTACGGTTAAATGTGTCAAAAATTTGGTACTTGTACTAAAAATGGCTGTTTGGGAGCAGTTTGGGTGCAAACATAGTCATGGAACTTCAGGGTTTAGTGCAGAAAGTTCTTGTAGCCTTTTCAACAAGGAACCCAAAAATGTAATTATATACATGAAATGAGTGTTTTTGAGGACAGTATGAGCATAATAAAACTAGTTTCATGAGTTTTTTCAATGCATGTATCATAGGCCCAGTTGCCCAACTTGGGGGGCTTTCTAATAAAAATTTAATTTTAATGGGAGGGAACTTTTTGTATAACTTTTTTGAAACTATGCATAAGAGTGTTTCAATTCTTCATATATATATATTGTAAGTTTTTTTTTCAATGTGTATGGAATCCAACATTTTCCACATTTGATATATATTTTTAATTTCAAGTGGTCTTCACCTAAGTTTTTGGTCTTTTTGATTTGATTTGATTTTTACAAAAGCCGTCCACTAAGCCATTTTAATGATGATGACCCCTACATATCATACAAGAGTAAGTTGCGTTCCTGGGTGAATGAGAAGCTATTTGAACATAACATTGACCAACCTAAAACACTATTGTAGACACTTAGATTAGTAAAATCAATTTTGGATTTGGGTATAACTTAGCTTATTTCTTCAATAAAATACTCCGGATTATAATCATCCAAATTTCATCAAATTGGTAATACAAAAAATGCGGGTTTTCACTATGAAATGGAAGCTTTCCGTTACCACCTAGTTCATGTTGATTTTGAGCTCAATATAGCCTTCTAATTCATATTTTGCTTTCAATCTCATATTTGTATTTCTTGAAAAATATCCGAYAGTTTTTTGAAACTTTGTGAATGGTATCATTTTTGAAGTAGAGAGTGAAAGCAAATTGATGAATATGTCAATCCCTAAACGACCAAATTGCATTTCTTGGCAACATAGTGTTTTGGGGTAGGTCAATGTGAGTGGATTTTTTTTGTTTTTCTTTGAATTTTTCACACAACATGTGCCCAACGAGCGGGCCAAGGAGTAGCTTCAAGGCACAAAAATTTCATAACTTTTGACTACATGGTTAAAAATATTTTGCATGATATATAGTTTTCTTTGAACTCTAGGTAGATTGGACGAGTCAAAAATATCTAAAAAAATCACCTTTTGAAGAAATAAAAATTCAAAATTGATGTTCTAGATTTATAAGTATGTGGAATACTTTGAAGCATTCCATTTTGATTAATGAGATGAAAGTTATGAGGAGTTTTAGTTTGTGGGTACTTATGAAATCTCTATGCTAAAAAAAAACTTTGAAGCCCCTTGTTGGACTCAATTTTCATTTTTTTTGAAAAAATAAAAAAAACTTGTGGATGTAGATTGTTTATTACAATATTTCAACCATTGGGATTGATATTTTTCAGTTTCATAACAAAGTCTTAATAATTTAGTGTTTTAAATCATTTTCTACCTCTTTCTACTTCAATTTTTTTTTCTTATATGCTATACAATTCCAAACGATCTAAAAATTTTCAAACATGTGGACAACTTGCCCAAGAGAATGAAACCAAACAGTTACCACCATTTTGGACATTTTTTCATGCAAATGTGACCTTGTGAAGTGCTACTATCCAAATGTTTGCAACGCCCAAGAAAGATTTTATGTCAATTCAAACACTAATATTTTGCAATCTACATGGTGTAAAATTCTGAAATTTCTTCCACATCTTTTCAAAGTAACGTACTATAAGATCCAACGGCTACAAGTATCAAAATATGTATTTTTTTTCCTAAATTTTGGTACTTTGACTAGAAATGATAGTTTTGGAGCATTCTTGGTGAGAACGTAGTCAAAAACCTCAAGGGGTTCCAGACGGACCCTCTACTACTTGATAAAATCTTGTTTCAATTATTGAGAAAAGAACACCAAACTAATGTATTCCAATGAAGGGGAATCACAAACAAGTGTAGGAAAAGGGGTGGTAAACGCATACTAAAAGTTGCCCTCTTATACTATTCTCCTACCAAGTGCCATGACTAAGCATATGGTTTATGTCTTCACCTCTCTATTATCATGCTATCCCTCTCTACTATCACGCTGTCCCTCTCTATTATCACCATTGCTTTGGCTACAAACAACACCTAACTAAAAGCTTCCACAAACAATCTACACTATACTACTCACTTCGTTCAACATCAATTGCTCTTGCCATTTTGCACATTTTGTTTTTGTGAGAGGTAAAACAAATTCAAATTGCAATTGTAATTCTGACTTAGTTAATGTCTTTTTTTTTTAAGACAACTGATTGAAGGATTAAATCGACGTGTTTGACTAATTTGTTTCTGAGCATTGAAACTGCGATGATCAAGTGCCTACTGCCCACCATCTAGAGTGGAACTACTAAATTGTCGTCCGTCCGTCGTATGTACTAATTTAAATTAATTAACAAATATGAAACTAAAAAATAATAGTGTAAGTCCACCCGCATTTAATTTAATGAAATCCCCACATTCATTCATTCCATCATTGGATTCATTCCAATGGCACCTTGCATGTTACGACGTAACAATTCTATTAAAAATTCTCGACACAGCAGCAAGTTGTTGTTTGACTGTCTAGATCACTGCACAAAAATCACTCACTCTCCATGAAAGTTTGGGAAAGTGCTCGGTAACATGCTTAATTGATTAATTACCACCTGACTGTGCAGTCCATTCCAACGATCTCGATCACAAACAAGGATCGAGATCGAACAAGGAGAAACTTAATTACATGTCTATAATGTAGCCAGTATGATCAATACCGTACCAATCTGTAGTAGAAATATATCATAAACTGAATATCAATTATCAATTCCACTTCAGAGACTGAGTACGTTACGCTCTAGATCTTAGTTTCCAAATTAATTATTTACGAAAGCAATGTAATGTACGCTCTAGAGTTTGGCTGCTTGAAATAATCGTGAAAATAATCACTATAATTTCACTAGTCGTTGCATCCAATCAGTCCTTCAGCTTCAGCTAGTAACTTCAGCAACACGTCCTCGTCACTCATGTCTGCCGGGAACTGGAACCCGGTGCTTGTTTTGACGGGTACCAATGGATCAAAAGGCGCTTGTGCTTGCATGAAGGACCCATTCTCATTGCCAGGCCAACAAGTGAAGTAAGCCGTTGGGGTACTGGTCTCTTCCTCTACCAATTCCGCTTCTAGAAAATTCGCAAACCCCGCATCATCCTCTTCATCACTCTTCTCTGGTGGGAACTGCAACTCGGCGCTTGTTGTTTCAAGGAACAGCACGGAATCCCAATCCGAGGGGATTGGCATCAAGGACCCATCATCCACGGGTTGGTAGATTCCCTCTTTGCAACTACTGCTGGAACTATTGGAGGAGGAGGTATATGGGAATGGGAATGGCTCCGGCACGCCCTGGCCCTAGCCCTAGTTTGGTTTCCTGCGGCGTGCGCGTGGGCTGACCTCTGTTGGGAAGAGGTGTGCACCAAGTGCCTCTCTTCCCTTGTCCCCACCAATCGCATTTGAACATATTTTCTGCAGCTCAAGCACTTGAAGCGCGGCTGCAATAAGTTGTTATTGTTATAAAACTTGAAGGTTGCATTGTCGGCCACGCCACAATGGTGACATTGGCGCGACAAGCTCTTCAGCTTCTTCGGATCCTCGTTACACTTCTTGGCGTAGGTCTTTCCCTGCGGCCGGCCGTGCCACCCGAGCATGAACAATTTCAGGCAATGTGCGCATCGGTATCGTCATATCGCAGCTAGTCCGCCTTCTTGTTGTCAAAATATTTAAACAAGTTGTCGTTGGATTCCACCCTGCAGTGATAGCAACGGAATGGCGCAGGGACAGCCTGCAAGGATGCCATCGTAATTAGAAAATAATAAGTGAGAAGCCAAGCCAAGGGTTGGGACGGAAGAAGCCAAGCGCAAGCCAAGCGTTGTGACGGCAAGAAACAAAGAGCAGCGTGAGAGAGAAAAATGGGAAGGAATTCTGGGAAGGACCCTCTTATTTATACTGGAATGCCATGGCAATGAGGTGACAAAATATTGTTTTCCAATTTGTTTTGAAGGAGTTGTGCTCAATGGGAATTGCTTTGATGGTGATAGAAATTGTCTCATTGAAAATGCAATGACTTTTGTAAATATAAAGATGCCTCGAATATAGAAAACAAAAAGAATTATTTTTATGAATGTATTTTGGCAAGTTATAGGTTTTTGCTCATAATGTGGTTTTTCACATCTAGACGTCCGTCAACGTCAATCCGGATGTGTCTAGACACGTCCAGATCACATTGTAATCAAAAGCTTAAATTTTTTTTTTGACGGACTTGATGGCCTGTCCGTCACTTGGACAGTTTGGTTGTCGATTTGGACGGTCCAAACAAGCCATTGACAAGACGATTTGACTATCCAAGAAATATATATATATCCTGACGGACACATGGGATTGAATCCTGACATTTTGTTCGAGGCAAGACCATCAAGATGTGACGTGACGGTGAGAACCGTGTTGTAGGTGTTTCATTTTGCAGGTCACAAGCATGCTTGAGGTACGTTGATGACGAACCAAAGAATTATGAATGACATAAGTTACAATTAGCCTATTTTACATATAATAATAGAGTATTTAAAATTTTAAAAAAAATTATTATTGTTACTTTGTTAGAAAACACATGTAGTCAATTTTTTTTATGAATAAAAAATCATTAAATATTTGACATTTAATTTTCAAATTTATCAAGATTTAGCAACTCATATCATTTCAATATAAAATATACATGTAAATATAAAAATCTCACCATGATTTTTAGCCTATTTGCTACTTTACAGCTCACTTTTCATGTTCCAAATTTGAAATCTAAAAGAATATCCAATTTTGAATTCATTTTAGACATACTCCTCCTTGTGATATTTAAGATGATTTGAAAAAAAATAATTAAATAATTAAATATCCCATATCAAGTTATAAATGACTAGTTTTAGTTATTAAAAAATCATAAATCAAGTAAGTGATTTGAAAATATTTTCTAAACAATATTTTGGGTGATTGCACCATTTGCACAAAATACTTGTCGATTTGGTTGCGTTTTGAACAATACTCATGATTTTTTTCTGGAGTATTTTTAAATTAGAATTTTTTTTTAATTTTATAAATAAGGCTAATGCATAAACCTTTAAGATGAAGGTAAACACCAAAGGAAATGCATAGAAACATTCTCAAAGTAGGAGAACTAGAAAAATGCTAAATCTCACGAAAATAGGTATTTTGATGTTTTAATTAGCTAAAAATAAGAAAAATAAGAAAACACATGAAATAAAAACTGGACATGTGTAAAAACTCTATGGAGATGGTCATTCACCAAAAAATATATATACATTATTTTATAGATTTCAAAATGCAAGTAGACAAAAGCTCACTTTGTGGACTTTCACACTATAAAAAATAATTATTTTTGAAATTCCTTTGGGCGTTAGCTACAAGTCTATAGAAGACCATCTTTTTCAAATTGCACCTCAAAATTTGTTTAATTGTGTTCTAAATAGTACTAAAAAACTCCAAACTGGCAAGTGTAATACAAAATTGGGGACTATTTTTGGATAGTAAAATATTTTTTGAAATTACAAAAAATTAGGCAAGGTGTATGGTAGTTATGAGAACCTTGCCTATGAATTTTGAGTCATTTGGAACTAAAACACAAAAATTATGGCCAAAAAACAGATCAGCTAAGGATATTGAACAGAAAATAGTATAGGCATTTCATGCAATCACCCATTCATATTCTTTTTTTATTTTTGAATGAGAAATGGACATTGAGACAGAGTTTTGAATGGAACTACAAGCATCAAATTAACACATTCAATCAATGAATGGCATTTTTTGGAGGATAATTCCATATTATGTTCTACTTGAAGCAAGCAAATGTGTATTAAAATTATGTTTTTGCTGCAAGATTGGTAACTTAATATATATTAAATAAATGAATTTCAATGAATTTTATTCTGTGACAACATTTATGGAGTACCGTAAGCATGCTTGTATCCTACATTGCACGCCCCAATCCTAGTGATGTGAGCCCCTATTGCTGCTGCCAATGTTGATAGACTCCCAAAATCGCCACCATGGTGAGAATGAGTGTCTTAACAATGTATTGAAAAATATGTTCAACGTGAAGGATCAGGGAAAGTATTCATTCGCTCCTCCTCCAAGGTCGTCATCAAGTTGAAGTAGTCGGCACCTCTAATTGGGACTCATGAACCTCTTTGTATACAAAAGAAATATTTCTAGAAATATTTGTTGATTTTGATGGCTTATAAAGTAATTTTGTTGATATAAGGCAACCTAATTGTTAAGACAACCTAATTGTTAAGACAACCTAATTTCACTATTTTTTTGTAGACTATGTATTGATCATTTGACCTCAAATTTGTATCTCATTTGTCTATATCCATAGGCACCAATCAAATTTACTAAGCAATCTACACTTAATAGGGATATTAAGGAAATCCATAATGTTTAATTGATATTTTTCACACAGTACAAAAATCTACTTTTGTTGTACATCACCGGTTATTCAAGTGTTTGGGGAGTATACATCATGTTTCAAACATCTATAATTTTCCACAATAAAACCCTTTAATTTTTTGGTCCCCTTAAAACCCCTATTCAGTGTAGTGTATTTCAAAAAGCAATTGTGACAAAATTCAATGGCTACTGTACTTTTCTACTCTTGCAAACTTCAATAGCGGCCCCTTTCTTGAGACAACCACACAAATTATCACAATATGTGCAATATGTATTGTGAAATATTTGAGTTTTGGTTGATTTCAATTCTGAGAGTACAAATTCCTACATATTTGAAGTGCGCTTTTAATCACATGATTCATACTAGTATACTATGGGTGGTAGAAATTAGAGGATTACATTGTACAATTTAGAAGAAAAACAGCCTAAAATGCATTAGAAATGATATACCACATTTACAAATATCCTAATTTGCACTTCCGTACAATTAATGCACTTGGCCAATTGCAAAAATTACAAATTGCATTATTTTGAGTATTTATTTAGTGATTACTAATGCAAATTCCCTCATTATGATATTATCGACTTTTAATTTCTAAAGAAGAAGATGCTTAATATCATCCTTGTAGTGTCTTTTGGCCGTTTCTTGCTATTTATTCTTGATGTGAATTACAGCCATGAAAATGAAGTTTTTTTAATTTGAGTCTAGCTTATGAAATGAAGAAAATTATGATTTAAATTCAATAAAGGAAGTCAAAAAACATTGAAGTGGGTGTGAGTTCTCCCTCAAGCCTACCTCAAAATAATTTTTACTTTTAGTTGGATTCTATTCAATAAATAAATAAAAGCGTGTTAAAATAGGCTTGTTTTTTCTGAAGTGTGTTTCGTTGTAATTTTTTTCTTTCTTAACCTCTAAAAGCCCAAAGGGTTTAGGTAAAATATAAATTCTATAATTTTTTTGAAGTTTGCATCAAAGAAGTTTATGTGAAGCACAAAAAGTGGAAGATATCCATATGGTCAAAATTATAAAACTATTTTCAGATTCTCTTCAAATGAATTTTGAAGATTTAACTTCAAAAATTCACTAAAAATACAATTTCTATTTTTAATACTTAAATTTTTTTTGATTGGTCAAAATTGTGCTTTCTATTGAATTGTAAAAAAAGCTTAGAATCTGGTCATAAAAACATCAATCCTTTCCTTAAACACTAAGTTTTTCAACACTATAAAATTCTAAACACATTGTGCTATTTCTCTTATGATTTTTTTCTGACCATAGCGATCTTAGTTTTGAATATAAATACTAAAAGACAACCCAACATTTTCAAGAAAAAAAAATTTTTAAAAAGATTTTTTTTCTGCCCGAAAATTCTGCCTCAAATTGGCAGCGACCAAAAAATGGTTGTTTGAGCACTTAGGGGTTTACTTAATGATTTTTTCTTTAGAAGTGAATATTATATATATTCTTATACATTCAAAAACTATTGACCTAACAATACAATGCTTTGAAGCTACTTCAGCATGGTTGCAATTAATTTTGATATTTCATAATAACATTTTGAGGTCATGATTGAAGAAACTCAATCAGTTTATTAAATTTTAATTGAAATTTGTCATGTACAATATTAAGTGTCTTTTAGGCTTTCCTTTTGTGACTAAATGAAAGAACATTGTATATTTTGAATAAAAAAAAATATTAAGAACATTGAAAATAGTGCAACTTTTTTACAACTCTCTAATATTTTGTCATATTTTGGCGCTTTTAACTCAATATGCTCTTTGCTAGACGTTTGTTAGAAAGTAAAAAAGTATCTTAATTTTGAGTGAAATTGGGAGAAATTGTAGATATTTGATTTAGGTTTCCAAAAAAATAGTACACACTTATTTTAAAGTTGTGGAGCGACTGGGCAACTCATTTTTGTATTGGCTACTTCTTCAAAGGAGTCTATGGCTCTATGCGGTTTATTTACAACTTCTTCTATCTTTCTACAAATATGTGAGATATTTTGAGATTATATGACATGGTATGGGGGTTATGTGGGCATGTAATATTGTATTGGCCTACATGGCATTGTACAGGATTTTATTATTATATTTATTAGTTTTATGATTGCGAGATCATTCATTTTTCGAGCCACGTCTAACTACAACTATCAGCCCAGCGTATTCCCTCAACAAACAAAACAAATGAGGGCATTTCAAGCACAATTCAGAGGACGAACATGGTTGGTCTTCATCCATCCATCCTTTCATTTCTCATTTGTTTTCAGCCTCCTTCATTCATTGTTTCACACTCTTTTATCCATAATTATCCTTCATGTAAATGAAATTAATGAACTGATCGAAGGGCTCACTGACTCAATTATACAAAAATATAGAGATTTTTATGTGAATGTGTAGTGTAGCTTACAAGATTGTACTCAATTTTAGATAGGGGAGGTAGGGGTGGAAAATTTTGATTTTCTTTGATTCCCAAAGTCCCCCAACACCCAACTCTCTTCCCATTCTTAGTGTTCCAATTAACTAGGTGCCATTCAACCATAAGATATTTAATACAATGGAGCTCAACAATTCTTMAACTTGCCTAGTGTGTCTCTTTTTTGTGTGCACATTTACACAAATCTTCATCCCTTTCAATAATTTAATAAAGTCCTTCCTTTTTGCACCTGATCTTGAATGAATTGTAGGAGCTCAAGTGACCAACAATGGCTTATAAGGTTTGTAGTTCTCCACATGAAAAACATTAGGAAAAATAAAAGGCCTCCAAAGGTATGAGATTTCAAAAAGATCTCGGTGCTATTATGGAAAATATAGAGAGACTGAGAGAGAAATCCGGCGTGACACTACTAGTGCAATATCAAATTTTCAGTAAAAAAATAAAAATTTGATTTTTTTTATTTTTAATTTAAAAAAAAATTGTAATGTCATAGGGCCCTGCGGCTTTTTCACAGCCTTTTGAAGACCTCATATTCTTCCTAATGGGGTCTTTGAAGATTTTGTCTTCTTTAAGCTCATCATAATTGGAATATTTTCTTTGATGAAGGAATTTTAATTAGCAAAATATTCTTCCTCGTGATTGTCAGTACAGTGCAAATCCACATATTTTGACGTTTTAACCCTTAAAGGACATTTCATGTCCAGGCTTGGTCAAACTTCATTAGATTTCTACATTAGAATATACATTTCAAAATTTCAATATTTTTCACATGTAGTGATATATGCTTAAAACTTAATTTAATTTTTTCGTAATTTGAAACATCAAATCAAATTTCATTTGAGTTTTTGAAGAAAATTCAATATAAAAATCATAGTAATTACAAAAATGCTTAAAATAGTATGAATTTTTTTTGAAAAATGGAAATAAAAATTTCAAACATCATGGTGTAATTGGTGTATACTTGGAGCTTACACAAAAAGAAATTCAAAAGAAAAAGTTAAAAAGTGTTGTATTTTGAGCTCTCAAGATACCATCTTCAATGAGTCACAAAATTTGCAATTTTAAACATTTTGAAAAAAATCAAATTGGAATAAAAAGTAGATTATTGGAGCTGCATTTTCTTAGTTAAGTTTAAAAGCAACTAAAATCAAATTCTATATGAAAAAATCAAGTTTGACTTTCAAAATGCCCCTTGGGCATACAATGTCCTTTAAGGGTTAAAGAAGCAGTTGTGGTATGGGCGGAATAGAAATGGGTGTTTGATAACTTAGTCTATGGCTCAATTAGTGTGATTAGAAGTGTTGAATTTTGTTGTGGTGCCCAAGCCCCAAGGATTGTGGGATGCACTGTTTTTTTGTACTTGCTAGAACCAATTGCACCACATCAACAAAACATTCCAAGCAAGTTGCACAAGATCAAAGAAATAGGTTAGAAATAAATAAACTGCAACATGTGAATGCATATGGGAAGGAAAAGAAAGCAAACGTCATGACTTGTGAGTTTTTTCTCCAACTTGGCAACTTTAATTCTTGCAAAGGAATCAACCAGGGCTTTTTTTTTGGGCTTTTTGGTGCCAAATTGCACTAGAAAAAATAATTTGGCTAAAAAACACCAAAAATAATGGCAAAAAACTTGGATGAAATTGCCAAACAACTTTAGATTTTATAAAAATTGTAGATGAAATTGCCAGATTTTGGATGAAAACCATACTATACATCCAATATGTGGATGAATGTTGTAATTTGGAGCACCATTGTAACATTTAATATCGCCATTGTGGCACTTTGTAAAAAATGAAAAAAAAGCCCTGGAATCAACCATTGGGGAGATTTTGCTAGCCAATTGCCATTCTAGAGATGGAGATGTTATTGTAGACATTAAGGTTACTTAACACTTAAAGGGTGGGCCAATTTTCTTTGAATCTATTTGTACAAAATTTTAGTCCTTATTAGGTTTGAGGCCATCTTCAACTATTCATTTGAAAAAGATCATAACAAGGATCAATTCTCCCACATGTAAAGGCCTTCAAGCCAAGAAGTTGGTCCAATTCAATAAAATCTGAATATTTCAGCCCTTCTCTCTTTTTTCTTTCTTTTCTTGAAACACATGGACTATTTTCATTGATAAGAGAAAAGGTACAATAAACAAGAAGAGCAAGCCCTCAGTTGCAACTATTTTGTAATTTTCCAAGATAGCAATTCAAAAGCAAGCACTTGATAAACAATAAGCAACAATAAACAACTAAATCAATGTTAATCAAACAACCCCATTTTGTGGGAAAAACTAATTCTGACTCTCTCTCTCTCTCTTCAAGGCCGCTCTACATCTAGCACCAAGGCCAATGGCGTCAATGGCACAAAATTTAATAGATTTGATTTGTTGAAAAAAATAATATTCTAGAATTAAAAAAATTGAAATTAAAATCTGGCATTGGTCCCAAAGCCAAGAATTCGTTGAGCTTGGGCAATGTCTAAGTATATCTTTTTTAATAAAAAAAATCATTTCATCAAATTGGCATTGCCCTTAGGTGTTTAGAACAATTTGTTACCACTTAGTAGCATGATTGCAAGGTGGTGAGAGAATATTCTATATGAGGTCAAATTTCGCTTAATTGCATTAGAAAAACAAGTTGAATAGGTAGAATAACGTAGTGGAAAAGTTTGCATGGCTATATTTTAGACTAGAATCACGCAAACCATAGTTTTTCTAATAATCAAATAAGACATTTTGACTTCACAAAAAGTTTAATTTTGCATAAAAATTTCATTCAAGTAAATATTGGTTTAAATATAATCCATATTGAGTGAAGTTGTACGTGAAGATAGATTCCTTTTTGTAAAACATGTCCAAATTTCACTTGATAATTCTAATTCCTCAATTTATGAGAGATTTAGCTGGTGGCCTACTACTTTTGTAAGTCACTATGTTGCATTTGCTTCATGAGGGACTTGTGGCCATAAGTTGCAATAATTCTTTGAATTGTGGTTTGCAAGTGAGCTTCATGAATAATGATTGGATTCCTAATTTGTGATATTGCCAAAAAAATTCCAAAATTTCTTCTTGTGGCTGGCGTAATTGTAAATGTTAGTTTCCAAGTTAATCTAGTATATAGCCTCATTCTCCAATATTGTGCAAGAATTGAAAAAGATAAAGGTGGCACATGCAAGAAGTCATACAACAACAAGCAAAAAAACTCTTGCACTGTGCAATGTTAGCTATTGGAGTCTTCCTTCCAATTATTAGTAAAGGGCCTTCATTTGGCAAGCAATAGCCTAGTATCTGTGTTTCCTTTACTAGCTTTAGGCTTATCATCTACCCATAGCCCGGCCCATAGCCCATTTCTTCTTGGAATCTAATATATATAATAACTTGCATCTCCTAAGTCAACTTTAAAACCTATGCCCGACCTCCCCTTCTTACTTGTTTTACAACAAACAATAGTAGACCTAAAATCATAAATGTGATTTTCATAAAAATTACATACAAGCAAAGCTCTCATTGAACCACATATTTTTTTAAATAGTCTTAAAAAACCACGATAGAAACTCAAACTACAAAATTGTCTTAGACTAATCTAAAATCTGAGGGATTTTTTTAATAATTTTGACAATATCAATTGCAAACTTAGCTGTAAAAAAAATAATGTTGACTTTATCTAAATTATCTAAATAGTAGATTTTGATTCCTCTAGGAATGAGTTTTGTGCAACAAACAAAATTTTTCCTTTGTTTTTTTAGTACTAAACCATTCTAATATACATATTTGCTAAAATTTTAATGGAAAAGAAGACATTAGTACTGGATGTTTAAATGGTGTCTATTATGCCCTGATTTTTTGGTTGTCTAACTTTTGACCTAAGCACCTCATAAAAGATAAATATGAGGAAAGTGGTACAATTTTGCACCTTGCATCAAATTTTCAATGAACTTCATTTAAATTGACTTCATTAATTGGTACCTACCTAATCACATTTCATCATTTTGGATATACTTGATTATTAAAAGGTTAATTAAAATTCAAGGATGTCAAGTAGTCAAAATGTCAATATCTAAATAAAATTGGAGAAAATACACTTGTGCACTCTCAACATTCTTAAATATAAAAGATGAGGAGCCCTTTTTCTAGTGTCATGGTCGATGGAATAATTCCATCAATTGCAATGAGCAATTCATTGATAAGCTTGTATTCAAATAGTTTTAAGAGTCTAGGAGTAGAAAGGCGCCACAATGCATAGGAGGCAAACATAGTAAGTCCTCTAAGTTCAAGAATGTTATGATATTACTAAACATGTTACTAGTGGAGTATCTATATACCTTTTTACATTAACCTTTGAAGAACTAGCTTGCTAAATATGGTTGTTTTGATGGAAAGCTAGTTGGTTAGGAGAATTTGATTCGGACACTTTTTAGCATAAATCTATGTTAATTTGTACATTGTCCAAAGTTTTAAAATTTTTAAAAATAAAAATAAAAATAAAAATAAAAATAAAAAAATAAAAAATAAAAATAGGGCTTCTACTTTTCGCATGGTGAATCTAGAAAGTTTTTCAATCAAAATATATGCTTTTTGTCATACAAAACGTCAATGAACTTTGTATGAAATGTTTGAGAAAAGGAGGTTTTGTTGAATGGTGTCTATACAACTATGATGCACATAAAATAAAGTAATCACACTTGATTGTGACCTATTTGTAAAACCACTCCTTCTAGATTCTCTCACCTAAGAGTTCAACCTCTTTAGATGATATGCCAAAGTCAATTTTAAGTACACTTAAGCACAGTCACGTTGAAACTTATAGTTTATTTTTATAGAGTTTGAAAAAATTAGTCTTTGAAATCATATTGTAATTTTGTATTTTATATTACTTCAAATGACTAAATCAGTCTTTGAAATCCAAAATATCCCAATTCTATATAAATATTTGTTCTAATGAATCTTAAATATGATTGTATATATTTTCAAAGGTCTCTAATTCTTCAAACAAGCCCATTTGTTATGGTTTGAATTATATTCTTATAACTAATAATACTTGATTAATCAATAAAATTTGCAAATAATAATACAAATATACAACACAATACTTGGAATGAGAGGAGAAATGCACACAATTTCTTCTCAGACCATGGGCCATGCCATCGAAGCATTAGATTTACAAGGTTCATATCATTACTACCTATAAGAAGTTTTGATTCCTTATCAAATTGAGGTAGTCTATGTCTTGGACATGGTACAATTTTGAACAATTGAGGTAGAGAATACAAAAAATTCAAAAGTTGTGGTATAAARAAGAAAAACATAGTTTTCCAAAAGTGCCCATGAATGCCAGCCACTGCTAAAGTTGTTCCTGCAAAATATGTGTATGTGTCACCAACAAATACCAAAGCCGGATGCCAATTGAAGATCAACAATCCAAGTGACGTTGCCAATAATGGTTGCATCATATGTATTGTGAACATGTGTGCTTGAGGTGCAACATTATATGTGATTTGTAAAGTGTTGTGAATTATGATTGCAAGTGTAATGATCATAGATTGACCAACTTCCAAACCATTGATTCCAGCATAAATATTGATGGAGTTGAAGCAAAATATTAAAATTAAGAATATGCATGCTTTGTAGATCCACCCCAAATTATACAACAGCTCAATATTAAATGTTGATTGTAGAATCTTTGGAACTACAATTGTTGTACCTCCTGTATATGTTATGAGTAAAACTAAACCTGGAATTATTGGTAAGAATATCTTTGCCTTCCATGGCAAGTTCTTAATGTCATCAATGTACCCCAAGGACAATGCAAAGGCAATAGTAAAAAATGATGACCAAAATCGGTATTTATGGCTAAAATCTTGAGGATTGAGGTATACTTCAAAAAAGAAGTAAATTACTAGAAATACTCCTCCAACAATTAAACCCATGGCTTCCGGAATTTTAACATTGCCTTCATGTAGTCCTCTCTTATTGATATCATATCCAAATATATTCTTTTTGAGGTGTTGTCTTGAAAATATAGGTATGAGGATGGTTGTGATTCCCAAACCAATCCAACAAACTATAAGGTTTGATAAGATAAGTCTTAATTCTTTTTGTTTTGAAACCAACATTACATTTAAAAATAAAAAGTAGAATACAACACCAATTATGATTGGTAATTGCATGCTTTGAATTCTCTTTTTTCCATGTGTTAGTATAGAAATGGTCATTTTGATATCATGAACTATTTGATATGATTGTTAAATATTATATATCCACCTAAACAACCAAAATTTGTAACATGCACAAACAATGTACTAAACAATATTTATAGCTTTAGATGATAAACTTTTACTTTTGGCTAAAAATCATATTTTCACTCATTGTAAATTTTACTTTAGTTTTGATATAAAAAATGTTCAATTTTTCTAGTTTTACTTCTAACTTTAGTTTGAACAAAAATTTAATTTACTTTTTTATTTTTAAACTTTTGATTTGAACTTTAAACTTTCAAAATCTTAAAATCTTAATTGTAATTAGTTTCCTAGTAGTTGAATTAAAGCCATATAACTATGTTGGTAGGTAAAATGGCTAAACTTTGATAACATTTCTACTTGCTTCCAAGAAGTGTTTGCAAATAGCATCTCAAATTGACAAATGCTAAGGTAACTCACTATATCTTGTAAAATTGGTTGGTTTAGATATCAAGAGAGATTGTAYGTGTGAAATTTCAACAAACATAGTTCTAAATACCATGTTTTAAAGTCATTTCAAAGAGATTGACAAAGAGCAAGTAGAAACATAAAAAATAAATTTAGAAAAGTACAAAGGAAAAAAATTGTCCGAAGAACAACTTTCAAGGTTACTATATAGAAGCGAAGAATGCTCTAACTATACTATCAAAAAGGATTGGTTTAAAAAAAATAGACATTTTTTTTCAACTCTATTTTTAACACTAAACAGTCAAAAAACGAGATGTCATGAAACTTAGAACATTTTGATACTTTTTTTGACACTACAATATCTAAAACTATACCCTTCCTTGTAGTGCTATGTTGATATTCCTCACCGTTATAGGTATAAATAACTATGCAAAAATGAGGCTCTCACCATGGTAGTAAGCCAAAATTTATCGAATTTCATGATGAATATGTGGAATTTTTGTTGTTTTAATAATTCTATTAAAAGTCATTCATCAAACGCTTTTAGTTCTTAGAATCCTTACTAGGTTAACTCCTTGAGGACAAAGAATGCAAAATGTGTCTTCTTCAAATTTTCAATGGCAAATTCCCCATAGGGCAAAATAAATCTCAATATTTTGGAAAGTAGGGTCTTGTAGACGGTAACAAGTTGACATACTTGTTGCATTTTCCAATTTGCAAAATTTCAATGTGAGAAGTATTTAAAAGTATTTTTTTAAATGTAGTCTTGTACAAAAAGGAGTAAACATAAATTTTATAAGATGAAAGGAATAGTGGAGATAGAGAAAGCATCTTTTGAGACATTAGAGTTTGCTTAGTAAAAAAACATTGGTTGTGGATTAAAAAACTTTCAAAGTTGTATTTTTAGCAATTTTAAAATACAAGGTTCAATCTAGTGTGATGAAGAACACAAAATAATTAAATTGGATCCAATATTTTTGAAAATATTCCCCCAAAATTCTCATGTTATCAATTTTTAAATTAAAAAAATTAATGCATATATAAATTTTTATAATTTTTGTAGGATCCAATTTGGTTAATTTTGGCTTTCTACTCTTGTTCAAAAAAATTTGTACAAATTTGAAAGAGCTTTTTATTTCTCAATTTTTCCAATTTTAAAAATAACACATAGATTCTAATACAGTTTGGAGGGGGGAGGTCAGAAAAATATTATTCATTTTCTTATAATTTTACTTCCTTTACTTCCTCCAAGGTTGCATTTTTTGCCTATCATTTGATCATCCAAAATTATTATAATAAAAAAATACAATGGTCAACATTTTCCACAATTAATTCCATGCATATTGGACAAAGCACTCTTTACATTTGTATTATCAAAATTAAAAATCTCAAACACACTCATATGTAAAAGAATATCAAAGTAAGATGACTAATTGAAAACCTCTATTATCAAGAAGTTGTTAGGCCTTGAGGGATTAAGTGTGTTTACAAGTGATAATTCTAATTTCCTCAAATGTTCATGATGTGATTGGTAGAACCCCTTTCCACCTCATAATGCTATATGAATACAGAATAGTTGTCAGACTAAAGCTAATTTTGTATCATCAAGATTGTAAAACCTTATTGCTCATAACATCTACTCCACCTTGCCTTCAAAAGAGTTTGACATTTTTCAAATATGGATGATAAGTGCTCCAAGCCCTTCACAATACTCTTTTAACATTAATCCTAGAATGTCCAGCAATGGCCCTTGAAATCATCTACATTGTCCTTCATTCTACTTGATGATTGTTCCCTTGACTATTTGTGGATTTATTTGTCAAGCAGGACAAAAAAATTTGAGGACACTTCTAAATTAGATGTTAAGGTAAGAGGTTCCTCAAGCACCCATTAAAGAGTTGAAATTGAATTTGCAGAGGTAGGACTTTTTGAATTCAATTCTTTTTGGAAGACAAATGGAATTGGCATCTAATTTAAGACATCTCATATTATTTGGAGCTTTGTGGAGTTGGTTATGAATTTTTTGATGTTGAATTGGTATAGGGCTCAAAAGTCCCACCTCCTCAAATTGTATATTGTTTGCACATTGCTAGTACAATAAAAATGCAACACATACCAAAAGTGTGCATTTGAGGAGGTAGGTGGTTTTAGTACCCAATCACATTTAAAAACCTCCTATCTTATATTTGAGCATCCCAAGTTTGGCCATTAAATGTGCGGAGATCCTCTCAATAGTGTGGATACACCTAACATTGCACCCTATCAAAACCTACCATCATCTCTTTGTTTGTATACATCTCCAAAATCATACGTACACAAGTTTAAGAAACAATTTGAGAACATCTACCAAAACAAACTTTGACCCTTTAAAACATTTGCATACGATATCCAAATGTTGTGTTTTTTGGAGCGTTGGAACCTCCTTTCACTTGTTGACAAGATACTATGAAAATTTGACACCCCAAGTTGTAGTAACTAGACACAATAGCAAAAAGTGGTGATTTGGGGTACCTACTTTAGAAGTAGAGACAACTACATCAAGTAAGAGTTTTAAGGAGACCAAACAATTAAAATGAACTTACAACCCCTAGACACTTCAGTAACTATTGATGTACAACAAAAGTAAGCATTTATATAGTGCAAAATGTCGATCAATTAATAGGGGTCCCCTATTCTACGTACCTTATTTGAGTCCTCGGTAATTTAACACAAAAGTGGACTCTGATTGAGTCCTCGGTAATTTAACACAAAAGTGGACTCTGATTGAGTCCTCGGTAATTTAACACAAAAGTGGACTCTGATTGAGTCCAAAGCAACATTAAACAAGAGAATCATGTGGGGTTGCAACTTGCAAGTCCGGGAGAGTAGAAAACAAGGCCCCAATTGCGTATAAATTACTTGTTTGCTGCACATGTTGTAGGTTAGGTGAGAAGTCGGTAAGGTACAACCCCTTCATTCACAGCGGCAGGCGATCAGTAACAGCATGGCCACATTCTTCAGTTCTCACTGACACTCATTCAAGGGCCAGTGGAGCGTAGTGTACAAGTACAAACGGATGTGTTCACACTTGTGTTTGTGTTCACACTTGTGTTTGTGTTCACAAAACTTGTAATCACTTCCGATTGGCTGGGTGAGTATTATAAGGGCCTCCTTACATGTGTCGGTAGTTGGCCAAACTTCAGAGGTGCTCGAGGTGCAAATAGCAATTGTACTGTCTTCCATGTGGATCCAATGGTTCGGGAGGCATTTATTAACCCTTGAACGACAAGGAGGACATTTTGCATGCGATGAATGATAGAGAATCAAATTATACAATACAGAAGTAGAACTGGTCATCCACGGAATTAAGGGTGGAAAGGGAAGATCTTCTACTGTACTTTGACTTCCAATGAGTACTTTTGGAAATTTTTAAATCAGTGATTGCCTGATTTAAAAAAGTTGATGTTTCCACGGTCACCAGTCAGTCCTTTAAGGATTAAGAATTCTACATGTTTTGAAATTTCACTGCTACCAACTTTGACACCCTCCCAAAGGCTGAAAATTTGTTTTTTTACCATCAAATTTTAGTCATGAGATCATCTCTATGTTGTTGAGATGTGTGCCAAGCTTCAAGTTCAAAAGATCACTAGAAATCAATAGATTTCTGTCAAAAAGTGACCAGAACAACGCGACCAAATCAACAGAAAAACTAAATTTTCTACTAGTAGATTCATCCAAAAATAAATTATTAGAAATCTACCAACATGTGTAGTTGTCAGAATGATTTATTTACATCCGTGTCAAACTTTGACCTACAATATGACACTATACCAAGGGCTCAAAAAATCATTTTTAAAACTACAAATGTTGGTAGATTTCCAATATCTTTTGTTGGTCAAATATTTTGAACTTGAAATTTGGCACATATGTTCTCAACATAGAGGTGATCTTGTAAAAAAAATTTCATGGAAACAACCAATTCTTCTACTCTTAGAAGGCTGTCAAAGTTGGTAATAGTGAAATTGTCTCATACACTGACACCTGTTGAATTCCTTTTTGTATGAAAATCTTTTGACTTTGGCCTAAGTTTGCTTGCTGGAAAAATCTCACTTTTGGAATTATCATGTTTCAATACCATCCTAGAGCTATTAACCAAATAGCTTTTTGTTCAATCTTGAACCTAATTCCACTTAACAATTTTTTAAAGAATAAAAATCAAGTATGTGTTTTTTGATTCTTTTATCATAGACTCTTAACTGAATTATTCAATACAAAACTTTTTTAAAAACTCCACAAATGGTAGTTGAAGTCATTTGCAATTGCAAATTAACGTTTAAAAAACTTCTTTTTTTTCAACTTTGAATGCTAATATCTTTCAATCCGTATGGTCAAACTTCATGAGATTTTTACCACATGATCCCAAACAAATGAAATATAAGATGTTATGGTTAGATTTTGAAAAAAATAATATTTTTTTTCTTTCTTGGATGAACTCAGCAAAGGTGACAGTTTTGAGTTGTTTTTTATATACAAATGGCCTCAGGACCTTACGGATTAAATGCAAGATGGCATTCTCAAGAAATTTCACTTATGGATGCTTGAAGCAAATCATGGTAAGATTTAGAGCATGTGGTGGCAAAGATCCTTTCAATGAAACTATTTGTAGAAACTATTTGTAGTATAAGTGATAGTACAATCTAAATTAAAGATTTTAAGGTTTGATTGGTCATAGATGTAAGACCTTAATCCTTGAAGGACGAACCAGTGGCCATGGCATTAGGAAAATTTTCAACCTTGCAGAGGGTTGTTAAGACTTCATTTTTGGCCCCCCGCAGTGCTAATACAAAAAAATAAAAAATTGTTAAAAAAATAAAAAAAATATTAAAAAAATAGTCAATCTGGTGTGGCGGTGACGTGGTACCAATAGTTCCACGTTAGATTCCAAATTTTTTTAAATAAAAAATAATTTTTTATCTTTATTTTTTTCTGCAAAACTTGCCGTCTCTTCAAGGACTAAAAATTTTCCTAATGAAATCATGCATTTTTCATACCGTGTGACATGGTCTACTTTGAAAAGCAAAATATACTCATTGGAAGTCAATGTACTAGAAAAGATCTTCCCTTTCCACCCTCAATACCGAGGATGAAAAGTTGCAATTATGTTCTACACAATTTGATTCTCTTGTCATTGAGAGGGCACAAAACGTCCGCATCGGCGTTCAAGGGTTAAAGAATGCACTCCTAATGTAGGCTAATTTGGTCAAAAAAACAATTCTCTCTAAGTAACCCCTAAAGGACCAAAGTCCATCAATTTTTGTCATGAGATCATCTCTCTGTTGTTGAGATGTGTGCCAAAGCTTCAAGTTCAAAAGATTCACCCAAAAAACATTTATTGGAAATCTACAAACATGTATAGTTGTCAGAATGATTTATTTACATCCGTGTCGAACTTTGACCCACAAAATGACACTATACCAGGGGTTGAAAGAACCATTCTTAAAACTATAGATGCTAGTAGATTTTCAATATCTTTTGTTGGTCAAATATTTTGAACTTGAAATTTGGCACATATGTTCTCAACATAGAGGTGACCTTATATTAAACATTTCATGGTAAAAAACAAATTTTCTACCTTGGAAGGATGTCAAAGTTGGCAATAGTGAAATTGTCTCTTACAATGACATTTGTTGGTGAATTTCAAATATATTTTTGTGTGAAATTTTTTTGACCTTGAAATTTGGCTCACATATTATCAACAGAGAGGTGATCTTGTCACAAAAATTTCATCACAAAAGAAAAAATTCACTCCTTGGGAGGGTTTCAAAGTTGACAATACTGAAATTTTTCTCATAGCTACACATGTTGGTAGCTTTCAAATATATTTTTTTGCATCAATGCATGTGATTCTTCATTGAATTTAATTTTTTCTTATTTTCAAAAAGAAGAATACATGATAAGTATTGTTTGCTAGAACATTCTCACCGTTGAGATTGACAATTTTCAATCTCTTGTACAAGTTAATGGCAAATTAGTTTTTTCACTCATTGAGTACCACATTCTATTTTAAATTTGTTTAAAGATGTGTATGAAAGTGTTTTTGATTAAATTCTTTTATGTATTTCCAATCTGTTTTCCTATTTGTTTATTAAAATGCACAAGTTATAGAACATTCAAGTTTTTCCTAAACTATTGAAAAACAAAATTTCACATTTACAAAGGTCTACAATTACTTCYTCTAGTTTAAACACATTGGACTTGCAATTGGTGGAGATTTTCACTTAAAGTTTTTGGAAGGGCATCTTTATTCCCTAAAAGACCAAATCGAGTTTTTTTGGCAACATAACGAGATAGGGTAGCTCACTACAAATGGAATTTTTAATTTTTTTCTTTGAAATTTTCACACATGTGCCCAAGGAGGAGCTTTAAGGCCAAACAATTTATATGATTTTAGACTACATGGTTAAAAGTTATTGTATGATATGTATTTTCTTTTAATCTTCGGCAGCTCCGGTAGGTCAAAAAATATTATTGAAAAAGCACATTTTTAAGAAATAAAAATTTGAAATCGGTTTCCTAAATTTACATATACATATGCAAAGCTTTGAATCATTCTATTTTTATCAATGAGATGAAAGTTAATATGAGGAGTTTTAGTTTGCAGGGGGTTACGGAATCTCTATGCTAAAATAAACTTTGAAGTTCGTTATTGAACTCAATTTTCAATATTTTTGAGAAAAAAATAAAAATATTAGATTCAGATTGTTTATAATAACATTACAAACGTTGGGATTGGTATTTTTCAAATCCATAACTAAATTTTAATAATTCCGTATTTTGAATAATTTTCTAAGTCTTTCTACTTACTATTTTTTTTATACAAATTTGACCTTGTGAAGTGTAGTTGCTTATGCTCAAGCGCAACTAGAAAATGGGATATATATCAACTCAAACACTAAGATCTTCCAATCTACATGGTGGACATTTCTAAATAATTTCCTACATATTCATGAACTACCTTACCATAAGATCCTATGGTTACATGTGTCAAAGAAGTTTTTTTATTCTAAAATTTGGTACTTATACTAGAAATGGTAGTTTTGAAGTGTTTTTGGTGAAAACATAGTGAAAAAACTTTAGAGGTTAAACAAGTCAACTTTAATTAATAGAACCAAAAGTTGGATTTGTTAAAAAATAAATAAAGACGTTAGCCTTGCTTTTAATAAAAGTATTTAAATGAAATTTTATGCCTCAAAACAACAAGTATTGTACATGGAGGTTAGATTTATTAGAGAGGTGCCATTATGAAATTTTTATGTCACGTATTGAAAGGTCCATGCTGCCTTACGCCAATCAAAAGATTACAAGTGGCACTTCAAAATAAAACAACTTAATTCATGCCAAATTTGACCCTCATATAGGGGTATCCTAACTAAGGTTAAAAAATAATTTAAGATAAACTGGTTATTTGCTAAAACACTATGTGAGATACAATTTGACAACATAACATTGTTACTAGAATTTGTGGTAATCCAKAACACTATTGAAGGCATGTGAATATTGGCTCAAGGCAAGGAATCATTGTTTGTATGAGTTGAGCAGATTGGTGTGTTGTGTGTTGTCTTTAGAACGCATAGTGTGGCATGCGTTCCTGATCAAATTATTTTTCAGGACCCCCACCTCAAAATAAATTAGGAAGAGGGGTTCTAAAAAATAATTTGATCGGAAAATTTTAAAATCCGAGCACCCCCCTTACTCTTGTATTTTTGAAATCGAAGTCCTCTGACAATCGATATAGGATAATCTAGATCCATTTTCCATATTTGTATTCTGCATCCGTTTTCCGTATCCATATTCTGCATCTGTATTTCATATAAATACGGTATAAATACGGTATCAAAATATTCATCAGGATCAACAGCAGGGAAGGAGGGTGCTTTAATTTTTTTTAACGATCAACAGCTACTAATTTCTTGGGGGAGGGGGGGTAATTAATTGAGCAAGAAGTGGTTCCTCTCTTTTCAGTGGATAGAGCAAATTAGAACCTCCCTTTAAGGAAGAAATTCTTTTCTTGGATATTCGGCTGTCATTCAAATTAATGCTCAAGCTTTGGAATCCACTAGATGGATTATGAGTGTTACAAAAGCTTATTTTGGAAGTTATATAGAACCGTGCATAGAACGGATGAATTTCATCCAAATATAACCTTCAAAGTATCTTAAACGAAATTGTGGTTGTGATCAATTGTTGTGTCTTGACTTTTATCTTTCTATGTGCAAATTAAATTTTTAGATGCAATTTTTTTGTTGCAAATACAAATTTTTTATTTGCGCAAGTATGCTAGTTCAAGTGCATTTTCCATGAAGTATTGAGCATTTTGACTCCAAAATTTCAATTTTTATAATTATTGAAGGACTAGTGAAGAGTTGCCACTTCGCAATT
This sequence comes from Pleurozium schreberi, assembly GCA_006891605.1. Classification (NCBI taxonomy): domain Eukaryota; kingdom Viridiplantae; phylum Streptophyta; class Bryopsida; order Hypnales; family Hylocomiaceae; genus Pleurozium; species Pleurozium schreberi. Next base: position 114,529 of record VACF01002257.1, read on the forward strand.
TTGGGGGTACTTGAGGCCATAGCACTTGAATTGCTCATTGAGGGCAATAGAAAACATATTCAACTTTTAGGCTATAAAAATTGCAGTTTGAAAGGATTTTCTCCCTTTTTATTTTATACAGCAATCCATCGTTTGATTTCTATAACAAGCAGGGTTGTCTCGGACGTTCATATTTTAGGAAATCGCGTCCGAAAACCGGACGTCCGGACGTCCGCACGTCCGGTTGAATCCGATGCTGGCGGACGCTCGCGGACGGTGCCCGGTCGACGTCCGGCGGATGGGCGGACGGGCAAATAAGCGGACCAGCGAACCCAGCGGACCTGCGGACCCGGCCGCTCCGCTCGGCGGACGGCTGCTCAATGAAAACACGCAACTTTGACTACAATTTGTGAATTCAGTTTTTTGAATTTTGGCGCGTATAACATATCATTGGAAAGGTGCTTTTAAGACCTTTCCAATAGTATCTTACTCGCCGCAAAATTCGAAAAACTGAATTGGCAAAATGCAATCAAAGTTGCCTGAAAAAACAATTCTGCGTCCGCCCAAATGGCTGAGCGGACGGACTGGCGGACCCGCGGACCCAGCGGACCCAGCGGACCCAGCGGATCCAACAGACCCAATAGACCCGCGGACCAGCGGACCCACCGGATCCAACAGACCCAGTGGACCCGCGGGCCCAGCGGACCCAGCGGACCCGCGGACCCAACGAACTTGCAGACCCCGCTGGTCCGCTGGGCGGACGGCCGCTTAATGAAAACAGGCAACTTTGACTGTGATTTGCGAATTTAGTTTTTTGAATTTTGGGGCGTATAATATACCATTGGAAAGGTGCTTTCAAGACCTTTCCAATGGTATCTTACAAGCCGCAAAATTCAAAAAATTGAATCCGCAAATCGCAATCAAAGTTGCCTGAAAAAACAATTCTGCGTCCGCCCAAATGGCTATGCGGACAGATTGGTGGACCGCGGACCCGCGGACGCAGCGGACCCCGCTGCTCCGCTGGGCGGACAGCCGCTCAATGAAATCAAGCAACTTTGACTGCAATTTGCGAATTCAGTTTTTCGAGTTTTGGGGCGTTTAATATACCATTGGAAAGGTGCTTTCAAGACCTTTTCAATGGTATCTTACACGCCGCAAAATTCGAAAAACTGAATTGGCAAAATGCAGTCAAATTTGCCTGAAAAAACAATTCTGCGTCCGCCCAAATGGCTGAGCGGACGGCTTGGCGGACCGCGGACGGGCGGACCAGCGGACTTGCGGACTCCGCTGGTCCGCTGGGCGGATGGCCGCTCAATGAAAACACGCAACTTTGACTGCAATTTGCGAATTCAGTTTTTTCGAATTTTGGGGCGTATAATTTACCATTGGAAAGGTGCTTTCAAGACCTTTCCAATGGTATCTTACAAGCCGCAAAATTCGAAAAATTGAATTGGCAAATCGCAGTCAAAGATGCCTAAAAAAACAATTCTGCGTCCGCCCAAATGGCTGAGCGGACGGCTTGGCAGACCGCGGACGGGCGAACCCGCGGACCCAGCGGACTTGCGGACCCCGCTGCTCCATTGGGCGGACAGCCGCTTAATGAAAACAGGCAACTTTGACTGCAATTTGCGAATTCAGTTTTTCGAGTTTTGGGGCGTTTAATATACCATTGGAAAGGTGCTTTCAAGACCTTTCCAATGGTATCTTACACGCCGCAAAATTCGAAAAACTGAATTGGCAAAATGCAGTCAAAGTTGCCTGAAAAAACAATTCTGCGTCCGCCCAAATGGCTGAGCGGACGGCTTGGCGGACCAGCGGGCCAGCGGACCCACGGACTTGCGGACCCGCGGAGGGGGCGGACGGGCGGATGGAAAGGCAGACGAGCGGACGCAAGCTAGGGCGGACGGAAGGGAGTGACGGCATAATTTCTTTGGATTCCCTGAAGCGCTTAGGATCCCTTTGGTTTTATTAAACTTTTAAACTTCAGATTGTAATGGCCTAAACCCTACAAATCCTAAACGCTAAACCCTTAACAGTTTAAGTCCTAAGTATTATTTCTAAATTCATTATTTTTTTTTTTATTCAAGTTCAAATTGAAGTTCAAGTCCAAGCCAATTCATTATTTATATTTAAGTAATCGAGTCATGATGATGGATGAACTCAATTAAAATATTACAAAAGCTTGGGATTCAACTAAAATAAATTAAAGTGTACTTCAACTTAAGAAATCAATTGATTTAATACAAATTATTACACATCATATTCACATTCAATCATTCCTATTCTAATGAATTTCCGACACAAAGTTGCACATGCAATTCCTTTTCATTTCAAGTCCAATTGTAAATTTGTAAAGTATTTCTTTATTTCAATTCTCTTTTCACATGTCAAATCTAAAAATTTGGTCACCAAAAAAATATGAGGTTAAAAGTAGTATCAAGCATAACCCCAATCAATTTATGGCATCTCAAAAGTCAAAATGTACTCTACCATTTTGTTAAATGAAATTCTAATGTCATTTTTTCTCAAAGATCTAGTATATTTGAGGCCTATTCCCAAATCCCAAGAGCCCTCAACACTACAAAAAAGCAATATTGCAAATTTGCAATGGAACACCCCTACACAAAATTTGAATAGAAAAATCATAATCAATCATTTTCAAAAATAGATTTTTTAAGTTAAAACTAAACTTCAAAAAGAATTTTTCAAAAATATAAACTACTAAAATTAGTAATTTGGTAAGGTTTTATTTAACTTAAAAAATTGGTCAAAGACACATTCTGTATTTCTGTCCTCACGGTCATTTTGGAGTTAAGCAATACAACACTTCATGTCAATAATTTTTTTTTTTTTTTTTTTGATTTGTTGGAGCGAATAAAGAATCCAAGGCATTCGAATAGAGTCCAAAACAAGCAATCCATTAAATCCACGCCCGAAGGCAAGAAAGGTTCCCAAAAGTGAAAATGAGCTGAGTAAATGTAAATATTTTTACGACTTTTATAAAAATTTCATTGGGATATAAATTCTTACCAACATTTCATTTACTCTTTCTGATAATTTTATATTAGAAAAGAATGCAATATTGCTATAGCTCATAAGAGATGAGAAGTAAAGTAGTAAAACTCTAAATGGGTATGCTGAAGAAAAAAAAAATTAGATAACACTACGTCACAATTTGTATCATAGCATGGAATTCCATTGTATATAAAGTGGGTTTATAAAACTATTGTAACTGAATATTRAATTACTAGAAATTTGTATTTACTTTAAGTGAATATTGAATTTGTGAATTAAAGGAGTCTTTCTACATTAAAATTGAACATACGTTTCCATTAATTTGAAGTTCGATGTTGAGACATTTAACTCAACTTACTTCCTTTATTCCATAGTTCTTCTTTGACTGCATTTTGCCAATTCAGTTTTTCGAATTTTGCGGCGTGTAAGATACCATTGGAAAGGTCTTGAAAGCACCTTTCCAATGGTATATTAAACGCCCCAAAACTCGAAAAACTGAATTCGCAAATTGCAGTCAAAGTTGCCTGTTTTCATTAAGCGGCTGTCCGCCCAATGGAGCAGCGGGGTCCGCAAGTCCGCTGGGTCCGCGGGTTCGCCCGTCCGCGGTCTGCCAAGCCGTCCGCTCAGCCATTTGGGCGGACGCAGAATTGTTTTTTTAGGCATCTTTGACTGCGATTTGCCAATTCAATTTTTCGAATTTTGCGGCTTGTAAGATACCATTGGAAAGGTCTTGAAAGCACCTTTCCAATGGTAAATTATACGCCCCAAAATTCGAAAAAACTGAATTCGCAAATTGCAGTCAAAGTTGCGTGTTTTCATTGAGCGGCCATCCGCCCAGCGGACCAGCGGAGTCCGCAAGTCCGCTGGTCCGCCCGTCCGCGGTCCGCCAAGCCGTCCGCTCAGCCATTTGGGCGGACGCAGAATTGTTTTTTCAGGCAAATTTGACTGCAATTTGCGGATTAAGTTTTCCGAATTTTGTGGCATGTAAGATACTATTGGAAAGGTCTTGAAAGCACCTTTCCAATGGTATATTATACGCCCCAAAATTCGAAAAGCTGAATTCACAAATTGCAGTCAAAGTTGCGTGTTTTCATTGAGCGGCCGTCCGCCCAACGGACTAGCAAGGTCCGCAAGTCCCCTGGGTCCGCGGGTCCGCCCGTCCGCGCAGCCATTTGGGCGGACGCAGAATTTTTTTTCCAGGTAACTTTGATTGCAATTTGCGGATTCAGTTTTTCGAATTTTGCGCCGTGTAAGATACCATTGAAAAAGTCTTGAAAGCACCTTTCCATTGGTATATTATACGCCCCAAAATTCAAAAAACTGAATTCGCAAATTGCAGTCAAATTTGCCTGTTTTCATTGAGCGGCCGTCCGCCCAGCAGACCAGCGGGGTCCACAAGTTCGTTGGGTCCGCGGGTGCACTGGGTCTGCTGGGTCAGTTGAGTCCGCTTGTCCGCCGGTCCACCTGCTTGTCTGCTGCCCTGTCCGCCCGTCCAACGGACGGGATCTGTTCGCGTGACTGCCATTCCGTCTATGTCTCCAGACGCTCCAGGGGCAGCGGACGTGGACGTTGGACGTCCGAGCGTCCGGACGTCCGTGCAACCCTGATAACAAGTCTTTTCTAAATTTTGGGTGTATTCTTCAATGATATCTTGTTGAAATATTAGATAGTATATTGTATCTCATTAAATATTCAATATGCAAGTAATTTGTATAATGATATATACTATAGTGAAAGAATGTAAAATATTTTTATTGGACCTTTCATTGCTTTATGAACACGTGAATTTTTCTTCCTATTATCATTATTATTATGTATACCTACATTTATATGTGTAGCATACTAGCATGTTAACTACACATTAATTAAATATATCAGTTTGTTGATTATAGAAGGATCATGGTAATGCAGGATATAAGTTTTTCATAAACTAGATTACAATTGTGATTTTTGATGTAGTAATTTTCAACTACGCATCTACATCATGCTAAAATATGAAAATTAAAATCTGCATACTCTAATATATTTTAAAATTTGAAGTTGATGTGTTTTGGCAAATACTAGAATTTTGTTTAGTTTGATCACATATACTTGATAGATGATAAAGAATTTAAAATTGGAACTTTTTGCTTGTAAAATTAAGCTCCGTAGTAACAATTGTCATTGTTTACAAAATTTTCCATCCCAAAATCTTAATCCAAAAGTATCCACTTTGGGCTTAAATGGGATCATATACAATGATTGAAAAATGTTAGGAAGTATGTTAGCAAAGCCACTATTCACTAGTAGAAAACGTAGGAATGTTAACAAAATTCTGTCGATTTGGTCGCGTTGTCTCGGTCACTTTTTTGTTGATTTCAACATAAATTTGTTAATTTTTACAGATTTCTGTTCAAATCAACAGAACAGTGACCGGGACAACACGACCAAATCAACAGAATTCTGTCAAAATTCCTACATTTTCTACTAGTGATTTTAAATAGATGGGCTCTTTCAAGTTTTTTGATAGTGGACTTGTTTTTCATATGGATGATTAAATTTTTTTGCCCTTTGGGCTTGTAAGAGTATGGAAATAATTTTTCTTCAAATATTTTTTCATATATGAGGCATACATACATAGATTATAAGTAATCAAGTAAGAAAAAGAGGACTTGTCTGTAAGGAAATGTGTTGACTAAAAGTCTAATTGATGAAATCCTATCATTCAAAAACATATGTTGAAAACTTCAAAGAAGTAATTTTTATATATTGAAGTTTACAAAATCTATTTGAATTTCATTGTCACCATGCCAATCCATTATATCAATATATAAGAGTACGTTCAATTCAATCAATGGCTTTGTAATATTTCATATTGGTTGATGTATCAAAGGTGCTAAATCATTTGATAGCTTTGGCCTTTTTGGTATGAATATGGGAGATTGGAGGGCCGAGTTTGCTACTAACAATAGATCATTTTCAATGAGAAGCGAGTAAGAGACACAAGTCTGGATCTCTGGAATGAAAAAAAACAGGGTGCTCTATGCAAGCATCATTCCCCAAAACATCTCGTTCAATGGAAAGCACACACAAAAACCACTTCAAGTCAGAGAACATGCCTAACATGAAAATGTGGAGTCTAGAAAAAACCAGTAATTTGACCCGGATGTACCAAAAAGACAGTGCCAAATCATATAAAATTAGAACCGTTTATAAGCATCAATCTATTTCACAGTACGCATCGATCAAAACATCATCCATGTGCTAAATAGGTGACCCAAATTTCTTCAACAATGAAGGTGTGTCTATATTGTACATTACGTTGAATAGACAAGGTATGCATCTGTTCAAGTATTTCAGTGCCTGTTTTAGAACATCACCGAATCTTTAGAGAACTTTGAACATGTTTTCAAGCATATTTACTTTTTACATGCAATATCTAAGTATCGCATTCATTTCATTTGAATGTTTAGTTGTAGGGCTTAGCAACATCCAGAATGCCTGGCTGTCATTGCCAACTTTTGCAATCTAGCTTTTTGCTCTTGCTAGTGAGTCATGGATGCGATTCAATGGCATCCTCTATTGGTAGCATTGAGGCCCACGATTGGAGCCTCAGCACCGCCGTTGGTGGGAGAGCAGAGCCTCCTTCTTGTGCTTCAAGCCTCGATTAAATCCAAATACATGGCATCCTCAACACTCAAGGTCGGAAGCAACTCCGGCATCCATGGTGGGGGAACCTCACTTTCATTCTCCGAGACTGCCTCAATTAACCCTAGAGCGCGCCGACGTCCAGTTTCTGGACGATGAACAGATTGAAACTTCATATTCATCCTCCCAACTGCTTGGATGAAAGTTATTATAATTTTTAGAGATACTCTATCAAGTTGTTGTTCTATCTAAGGATTAGATTTGGTGTTACTAGAGCACATATTTTTCTAAAATTACCAATGTGCAAGTGTGTCAAGTGGTTGACCAAGCCAAAATTGCATTGACTTTAGTTCAAAACCAAATTTGCCAAAATGAGGTCATAGATTGTAAGAACAAAAAAATTTCAATAAACAAAAGAACCTCATTTCAAATCCATTCCAACAAATTTTACTCCAAAAATGCTTATATTTTATTTGTTCTTGAATTTTGAAGGAATTTTGAAATTTTCCTTTCAAAATTTATAAAAAAATATTGGTGATAGCATTGGTGAATCTAAACGTACGGATGGAATCTACAATTCTCATTCTACAATTTTTATTTGTATACATGTCAATTCCAATGTATGCTTTCAAATAGCACTTTATAATGATTTTTCTCAAAAAGTCAATTTTGGAGATGAATCAAGACGCTCTAGAATGAAATCGAAATACTCCGCATCCTCAACACTCAAAGCTGGAAGCGATTCCGTTCCAGGCTCAAGGGAGGGCATCCATGGATCTTTAGCCACTTGCATTTTCTCATTGTCATGAGAATTTGGTGTCRGGCTCAGCTTCTTGCGATGGCTAGTGGGTGGCCTTTGGTACGACGCGGTGTCCACCATGCGCCTTTCTTTGTTAATCCCCATCAACTGCATTTGAAATTGTTGACCACAACTCCAGCACTTGAAGCGGGGTTGTGAGGGATTCTTGTTGTTATAGTATTTGAAGGGTGCATTGTCAGGCACGCCGCAATGACGACACTGTCTGTGCAAGCCCTTCAGTTCTGGAGGATCCACATTCCGCTCCTTGGTGTAGGTTCTGCCCTGAGGGCAATCGTGGAAGCCCATGGTGAAGAATTTTTGGCAATTGCTGCATTGGTACTGCGGTTGCGTCCACTATCCATTGTCATAATACTTGAATACGTTCTCTGCGGATTCAATGCCGCACTGGTAGCAAAGTCTGCGTTGATTCGCCATTGTACAGAATGCAAGCGGAGTTGCTTCCGGCCTTGAGTGTTAGGATGAAAAATATTTCGATTTCATCGAGCTTGGCTTGGAGAACGATGGTATAGAGCTTCTTGTTTTGTTGACAATTAGAACATCTTCTTAATAAAAAAAACCTTTTTTTTCACTTTGAATGCTTATATCTTTCAATTTATATGGTCAAACATTACAAAAATTTTAAAGCATGATTTGAGATAAGTTTAGAGTAGAATTGTACAATTAGATTCTAGAAAACAAAATTCTAAACACTTCTTAGACAATTGTTGTAGAGATGATAGGTTTGAGTGGTTTTGGATAGAAAAATGGTCTTGGGAGTTGGGACTATAGGGGTTTAAAATTATGTATTATATATTCTTCATTTTAATTTATATAATTCAAGATTAACTAAAAAAATCATGACAATAATAATTTCTTATCAAAATTTGTTTTTAAACTCAGAAACCAATTCCAACACTTTATTAATCAAAGAATAGAAAAAGGTAATTTGCTTTTAGGTTGAATATTATGGAATTTTAAATTATTATAATTAGGAACCAACATTTTGTCAAGAGTCTTTGGGGTTCAAAAGATGCTTTAGGGTCCCTATGATCTTGGGAACACCTTTCAAGTACTTATAGAGAAATAATCCCGAATATCTTTCCTAAAACTTCCATTGAATTAGGTCATAATTTTTCCAATTTTTGTTATAGAGATTAAAAATATTTGACTAATAAAAAAAATCTAGTGGAAGATGGGTTTCATTTAATTTTCTAAAGGCCTAAGGGTGTTTGGAAGAGAAATAGTCAAATATTGACAATTTTACAAATGACTTGAGTCATCTTTAGGGTGCCAACTACAACTCCCACTTTGAACTAATTAGTCCGGTAAAGCATCTTTCACCTACTCTAATCAACCATCTTTTAACCACCTCTAGATACATGTGTTTTACCTATCAACTTCCAAGCATAAAATTTTAGGAGAACAAGGGGGCTTATATAGGGTTGCTAGACCTAAAGTACCACTAAATAATAGATGACTCTTTGGATGTGGGGAGCCATTCCTTGTCGCCAAAAGACCATCTTTCAGTTTGTTTTGAGGGATTACAAAATTGTGGTTAAATTTTTTTTCAATTTTTTTTATTTCACTGGACCACTCTTTAAATTCAAGGAGTGCTATTTTGGTCATAGAGACCCTCCTTCTATAAATTTTGGAGGGGCTTTGAAGTCCAATTTGAATTCTTTTTTCAACATTTAAAAAAAAAAGTATTTTCTTCTTTAGATCCCATGACTCAATTTTTGATGCCAAGGACCCTCCATCTATTAATTTGGGATGTTATTTGAACTATGATTTTAAAATTTGTTGGCTCCTCAAAATCCATCAAATGCTCTTTGGCTTCAAAAAGCCTATCTCTAGTAACAAATGGCTTCCTCTTAATTTTCTTTGGTATTTTTTAGATAGACTTTCTAGAGGAGCCATTTTCTAGTACCAATGGACTCTCCCTTAAATTTTTTGGGCATATCCTTAGATATACTCTTAATGCCACCGAAAGCTCCTCAGATCTCAAGAGCCCTTCCGTGGTGCCACCTTGCCCTAGAAGAAGGCTTATAGACCGAACAAATAAGGCTTATCAAGAATCCAAGGAAGGCTCCTTGAATTGGAAGAGCCCTTTTTATTGCCAAAAGACTTTGCTAAGGAAGGTTCCTTGACACCCAGCAAAGGCTTCTTGAATTCGAGGAGCCTTTCTTACGGCCAAAGGAATCTTTCTAAGATGATTTCCTATAACCTTTTGAAGGTTTCTCAGAATGCAAAAGTGGCTCTTCAAATCCAACAAGCCTTTCAAGGAAGGCTCCTTAACCCAAATGAAGACTTTTGGAACCCAACAAAAGCTCTTTTGAATCCAAAGAGCCCTTCTTTGTTGCCAAAAGTTTTTTTCAAAGTAAACTCCTTTGAACCCAACAAAGGCTCCTTTAATCTAAAAAGCCCTTCCTTGGTGCCAAAAGTCTCTTTCGAGTAAGCCTCCTTCCAAGCCAAAAAAGGCTTTTCGGATCCGAGAAGCCCTTCCTTGGTGCTAAAGCAATCTTCCAAAGATGGCTTTTTGGAACCTAATGAAGGCTTCTTGGAACCCAAAAATGAATTCTAAATCCAAAGAGCCCTCTTCTGGTACCAAAAGGCTCTCCCATAGTCTAAGGCTCTTTGTATTTGAGGAGCCCTTCTTTAGTGCCAAAGGGATCTTCATAAATAGGCTCCTCATACTCCGATCAAGGCTCCTTTGATCCGAGGAGCCTTTTATTGGTACGAGAGGACCTTGCAAAAGAAAGATCTTTTGAATCCAAGGAAACCTCTTTGGTGCCAAAGGGCTCTCCCTTAATTTCTTTTGGTAGGTCACTAGTAGAATTTCCCAAGCTATAGAAAGATCCAAGAATTTGAACGAGTCATTTATTGGTGCCAATGGACTCGACCTCTATTGTTTAGAGGTCCTTTGAAGGTATTTAGTTCTTTGTAAGGGCCCTTGAAGTGCATGGAAGGCACTTTACATCTCCCCAAAGGCTCTTGGTAACCCAAAGAAGGCTCCTTTACCACAAGAGAAAGGGGTGTTTTAAGTATAATCCTAGAGATAAGATTTTAAGTAATGATGTATAAGGAGTTTTAAGTAAAAACTTACTGAAAATCCGTGTTTTAAGTAAAATTTTACTTAACCCCTAAGCGCTCAAATGACCATTTTTTGGTCGCTGCCCGACTTCGGGCAGAATTTTCGGGCAGAAAAAAACTTTTTTTTGAATTTTTTTTTTTTTTTCCTTGAAAATATTGGGTTGTTTTTCAGTATTTATATTCAAAACTCAGATCACTACGGTAAAAAAAAATCATAAGAGAAATAGCACAATGTGTTTAGAATTTTATAGTGTTGAAAAACTTACTATTTGAGGAACGAATTTAAATTTTTATGACCAGATCTTATGCATTTTATTACAATTCAATAGAAACCACTATTTTGACCAATCAAAAAAAAATTCAAGTGTTAAAGATAGAAATTGTATTTTTGGTGAATTTTTGAAGTTATATCTTCAAAATTCATTTGAAAATAATCTGAAAACAGTTTTATAATTTTGACCGTACGGATATCTTCTATTTTTTGTGCTTCACATAAACTTCTTTGATGCAAACTTCAAAAAAGTTATAGAATGTATATTTTATAACACATTTGTGTTTTGTCCAAACCCCTTGGGCTTTTAGGGGTTAAAAGACATGTGTTTTTAGTACATTTTTACTTAATAGACTCTTTGTAGGTCATTACTTAAAATCTTATCTCTAAGACTATACTTAAAACACCCCTTTTTCTTGTAGTGCTTGAAACCCATATAAGGCTTTCTGGGACCCATAGAAGGCTCTTTGGAACGCATAGAAGGCTCTTTGGAACGCATATAAGGCTCCTTGGGATCCATAGAAGGCTCCTACAAACCCAAGGAAGGCTCTCCCGAACCCAAAAAGGGCTCTTCGGATTCCAAGGAGCCCTTCTTGGTGCCAAAGTGTTCTTCCAAAAAAAGCTCCTTGGATCCAAGGAGCCCTTCCTTGGTGCCAAAGAGCTTTGTCAAAAAAGTCTTTTTGGATCCGAGGAGCCCTTTTTTGGTGCCAAAAGAGCTTTGTCAAATAAAGGCTTTCCGGATCCGAGGAGCCCTTCTTGGTACAAAAAAACTTTGTCAAAGAAGGCTCCTTGGATCCGAGGAGCCCTTCTTTGGTACCAAAGAGCTTTGTCACAAAAGGCTTCTTGGATGAGAGGAGCCCTTCCAGGTACCAAAGAACTTTGTCAAAGAAGGCTCCTCGCAAAGAAGGCTCTTCCGATCCGAGAGGCCCTTCTTTGGTGCCAAAGCGTTCTTTGAAAAAAAGCTCTTCGAATCCGAGGAGTCATTTCTTGGTGCCAAAGAGCGTTTTGTTGGTACCAACCTTTTTTAGGGTTGTTCGGTGCCAAAGTTTTCTTTCAAAGAAGGCTCCTCGAATTTGAGGAGTCTCTCTTTGGTGCGAAAGACTCTCTCAAGGAAGGCTCCTCTAAACCTATAGAAGTCTCTTCAATCTAAGGAGTCCTTCCTTGGCTCCTTTTATGTGAGCTATCCTCATTCGTGCGAAAAAGCTCTCCTTCTATATGAGTAGTCATTTCTTGGTGTTAATGCATTTTTCCTTAATTTTTTTGTGGGAGAGACTTTTGGTTGTTCGTTAAAATCTTTTAGTGCCATAGAAAGGTGTGTTGGATTCTAGGAATTGTACCAAAGGTGCAAATAAATCTACATGAATTATTTTTAGGTATGTATTAGAAGTACTTCGGGTCTTTGTGAATGTACGTAGAAACAAGATGAAGGCTGCTCGGATCAAAAGAGCCATCTTTTGGTGCCAAGGGACTCTCTCATAATTTTTTGGATGTCAATTGAGAGACTCTTTTTTTTTGTTAAGGGCTTTAGGTGCCATCAAAGTGTCTTTCGGAGCCATGGAAGGGTCTTTTGGAGCCTAGGAACCTATCCTTGGTGCGAAAGACCTTCCGTCAAAAGAATTTGAAATGGCATTTGAAGAACTTTTAATTCTTTGTAAAGAGCTCAAAGCGGCAAAGGAGGGATTTCCAAATCCTAGGATCCTTAGTTGGTGACACCACCACCACTTACAAAGCACAATTTTGGATATTGATTTAAGCACCACTTGTACTTTTTAAATTCTAAAGTGTAATAGAGTCAAATTATTTTTTGAAAATTTAGCCATAGTATTTAAAAATGTATCAACTATAAGATTCTATTACACTTTAGTTCTCTAATATATTAACATAAATATTTTTTTTACAAAAATTAATTTCTAAATTTGACATCTTTTTTTAGTAAAGTACATCTAAAGATGCATTTTTTACTTTTTACATACAATTTTATTTAAAATTCTTTTTAAATGAATATTACTAACTAAGCCCTTTGTTCAATTTCATTAATGCAAGATGCACACTCTATATCGATTTTGTATTTAAAATATTCATTTTTATGAAAAAACATGTTTGAAATTCAAAATTTCAATCGTAGTGTGCTTTAAACATGTAAAATTATTTTTTTTAAACATCAAAAGTAGAGATTATCCATAGAAGTTGATTAATAGATATTTGGGTCCACAGGAAAAACAATAATGGAACTAGTAAATGGTTTGAATATAAAATAATGCCAAATTTGCCTTCAAATTTTTTCTAATAAATTCCTAGCTTAGATTGACTCCTTTGGTTACAAGCATATCTTTTAGGACCATGTGCATTGCTCTTTTCTAAGCAAAAATTCCAATTACTCTTAGAGTATGCATGTCATTCCTTTGGCAAAACACCATAAAGAAGGTGATGCAATGTTGCATATATGGCACTAGTATGGCATTCTTCAAATGTCCACTACATTTTTTTTCTTGATTTAATTAGTATTTCAAGATTCACCTTAGTATTTCAACTATTCTTGTTCTTATTTAAAAAAAATTTGATCCCATGAACACTAATTCATCTCCAGCTAATGACAAATTGGTCCACATGTGTGTCTTAAAGCTTAGTTTGTACAAACCATGTTTCTACTAGTAGGTGGAAGCTCAATTCAAAAATGAGAAAAATGTTGGAGGAAGTATGAAAAGAAATTTGAAGGCATGTGCAGAAAGAGGAAGAGGAAGGACAAGTAAGGTTGCATCATGTAACCTTCTGTTGTTGGATCTTTGAATCTTTATTTATTTTTTATAAATTATCTTTTTTTTAAATCAATTATTCTATCACTCATCTTTTTATATTATTTTGAAAAGATTATTTGAATGTTGGATTTGCACGTGAAGTGAATTTTATTTATTCTTATTGGTAGCTTAACTTTTTAAGTTCCAAGGCCATGTTTTCATAAAAAAAAAAAACTCAAAATTGCCATTTCTATTTCAAAAAGCAAGAAATTTTTAATATTTCTTTCATATTGAACTACAAGATCTTGTACTAGACTATTTAAATATGTACAAAAGAAATTTCAAATACTTTGATTACATAGATTGAAAGACATATGTATTTACAATGGAAAAAAAAAGCTTTTTGTTACCTTGGAAACTCAAATTCTTTTTTTTACTTTGAATCTTTTTAACTTAAATTTTTTACACTACTAAATTTGAATTTCTAGAGTTTGCAATACAAAATATATTTTGTATTGAAAACTTGAGTTGAAAGTCTACAACAAAAAGATTCAAGTTTTTATTTATTTCATTCATTAAAAGATTATTAAGTAGAATTACATTTAAAATCAATCAAAAAACTAAATTCTCAATAGGACTAAAATTGAATTGAAAGACAATGATACTAAATTTCCAATAGTGAGATTGTTCTAGCAAGAAAATTTCACCCGCTCTAACAATTTTTCAAAAATATATTGCATAAGCTCCTTTTTTAGAAGATGATCTAATTCCAAAAACCAAGATTGTTCGTAATTTTTTCAATTTATAGTAGTCTAAATAGAATGAATCAAAGCTTCACACGGAGACAAAAATATAATCTTTGAAAAAAAAATTAAAAATTAAGAAAACTCAATTTTTTGTGATTTTTGGATGCTACCCCTCAAACTATATTTTCAACTTAGAGTTGCATAACTTTTGCTCCTGGGCAATGATTGAAATTTTTTTTTTAAATTCTAAAAAGTTAATGTGATTTTCTATCTACAAGAAAATCATGACAAGAATTGAGGTCATACCATCTTATTCTAAATCATTATCAAGAGTTCCTTGTAGGGACTTTCAGACTTTTAATTAGAGGTCAATGCATAAGATTGAGGTTCCATATACAACGTAAAAAATTCAAGATTTCAACTCATAGCTAGTAACTGAAGTATATGTGGATTGAATCTATTTCTTTCAACTAGCAACATGTCGGTCTATCAATTCACTATAAGGAATTTGTATTGTAGGTGACGAGCTCCAATTTTTTCAAATGAATTTTAGGTGATGGTCAAGTGATGTCCAATGCAACAAATCCATATTCTTATGTCAACATTGATGTTACGTTGTATGTTTTTGTTGACACAAAAACATGGAGTTTTTGCATTGAACATCACTTGAAGATCACTTTGCTATCCCCCCCCAAAATATATGTGAGTTTGGGGCTTCATCAATCTAATTCAAGCCATACATGCTTGTGATTATTGTCTTCCTAAGAGCCTCCTCGGACTCAAAGAGGCTCTTACGACCCCAACATGTATATATTACAATGCGAACGATTTACATCACTTCTGGAATCCAAATCAAATGAATGCACCTTATCTATCTTTAAATTACATGCTTCATGATGCCACTAACTTTATTTACTATAAAAATTCAAGGTTCAATATTTTTTTTCATCCACCAACTTTCATCTAGATTCATTCATCATCATCTTCATCCATCCAAAAGCAATGGATGAAATAAGTGACTTACATCCAATTTTTTAATTTTTTTTAAACTTCATTTCTAAGTGTAGAATTAATGCTAATTATGAAACCTATAAAATATAAATAATAAAATATTTACCGCTCAAATGCAACTGCCCATTGCTCAACGCTCTTTGCTCCTTGCTCATACTTTAGCAACCCTGTTGTAGAAGCGGAATGGATAGTGTACAACAAAAATTCATAGAAGGGGAGTTCATTTTCATTCCTAAAAAAATGGTTAGGTATTGCACATTTGATGTAGAATAAAAAACATTGAACCGTACATACATAGAAGATGGAATTGAAACACACCTATCACTACAATGACATTGTTGTGGCCAAAGAATCGTACTGTGTAGAAGGCCTTAGTATTTTGGAAAATCTTTGAAACAAAAAGTGAATAGAATAGTATAAGTAGCTTGTTTGAAGATCTTCCAATTGTTAAATAAGTGTGATTTATTATAGCTTTGCTCAACTATTCCAAATGAAGTGAATGTTCATTGAGTATGTGGGCCTAAAATATATTATAACTCTAAGTAAATGTCAAAAAGTTGTGTATGAATCCTATGTCAATATTGTTAGTGTTTAGCTCTTTGGATTCCGCTAGGACTACTACCTACATTTTTTAGGTGAAGATGGATTTTTTTAAGTTAGAGAATATGTATGATATGTTTGGATTGGAAATGAAGGGCCTTACATTTACGAAAAGCTTTTTTCCATCTTAGAAGGACCTACTCTTTTGCCAACTTTATCAAAGGCCAAGAGTGTTAACCTCCATTGCAAGTGCTATGGTGGATAGGGCATTGGAGTACACCTCTCCGCCCCCATTGATCCCAATTGATGGACCAAGTGTGTATGAAGAAGTAGAGGCATGTGTCAAATGAGAAGCAAAAGAATTGACACAATTATCTGCACGAGTATTGGAGACATCAAATGTAGCAGTGTAATACTGAAATGAAATAGTGGCACATGTGATGGTAGTGTTGGGTGTATAGAAGTGTGGACCTTGTATGTTAGTTTTCAAAGTGTTTCAAAATGTTGAAGTGGATTTTTTTATGTATTGTGTGAACCATGAATCTAAATTGAGGAGGCAATGGATATGCCTTCAATATCATTTTCATTCTTTAAATAAACTTTCTGGGATTACAATAATTTTTTTGTGTACATGAGTTCTTGATGTGAAAATGATATGATATGAATATAAGTGTAGATTACAATTGGAAGATTAGAATATAAAAACAAAAGCAGTAATGGAAGTAAGAAAAACTTATATTTCATCTTGTTCTACTTAGAATTTCTCAAAATTATAGTCCTAGAAGAAATTTGCATGCACAATTGAAATACAACATGATTGAATGGAAGAAAGTTTTTTTTGAAAAAGAGGGGTACTCAAATTTTTGAAGATCAAGTTTTCAATGAATAGTAGTCCATACGGTCATTGCACTTGGCCAAGTGCAAAAATGTCCAATTTAGTGTTGATTTATGCATACCATGTGATTTTGACACACTACATTGAACTTCCTCCACAATCTCCCATCAAAGCATGTGGAGGACCAAATGTAATAAAAGCAAAATGGAAGGAGTCATAATACACTTTTATACACAAAACAACTAGACAAAAACTTTGAATTATAATTTAGGTAAAACATTAGCTAAAAATGAGGCTTAGGCAGTCTAGCTTGGTCAAACATAGTAGATGGTGTTTACATGATCAAATCTGCAATACAATGCATCTTACAAGCTTGTCCTAGAATTCAAGGTCAAATGTACAAGACAAATATGTAGGATACTATGTTTAGCTTTTATTAAAAGTAATTCTCTTAACCCCTAAAGGACCAAAGTCCCCTCGCAAAACATAATGAAAATCGGGTAGGCTTTCACTATTGGAATTTATTTACTAGTTTTGCGATTTTTTTTATAAGACAAATTTTTGTAACGGCAACGTAGTGAAAAAAAAATCATGACAATTAGTTTTGTCAATCACAATTTATTGCTAATCTTGTACAATTTTCACATCAGGGGTAGGTCGGACACAACTGACTTTGTCGAATTTCAAGGCGGGCACGTGATGAAGAGCAGGGAGGTACGCGGGTGAAGGGTAAGGGAGGCGAACCCAATACCAACCACTGACCTAATACCATCCAAATGTAGGGCCATCTTTGATTTTAGAATGAGAATCTATGTCAGAAGTACATGCCTTAACTTCAAAGTAAGTGAAGTTAAGGCATGTATTAGTGTCATAGATTCTCAGTTTAGAATCAATGACAACCCTACATTTGGGTGGTATTAGGTCCATGGTTGGTATTGGGTTCGCCTACCTTAGAGGGAGCAAGGAAGGGAGCAAAGGACACGGGAGCAGGGTGTAAATTACTATTTCTGTACTGAGGACAATTTGGCAGCATGTGTCCTATAACTGAAGGCTTCAATTATCAACCATTAGAAATTGAATTACTAAAAAATTGGTCKCCAAGTTCCCAATTGTATGGTAACGGATATGAGAACTTCTTGGGAATAGTCCTGAGAACGTAATGGTAAGAACAACAGAACCCTTTATTTGAATGTGTCCATTCTCTTTAGTCCATGGAATTCATACACTGGGCTTTTTAATTTCCTTAAAAATGAGAGGATTTGCTTTTATTTTTCAAATTTCTTTTTCTGAGACTCTACAGGATTAGTATGTAAAATAAAATGCAAAAGCTGAAACGCAATCAATTCAGTAAGATCAAAAGCTGCAACGTGAAATTTAAAGAGAATGAACAATGAATTTATAAAGTAGTTCGTCACTTTGCCAAATCTAAAACAGAGTTGCACAGGAATCAAACACATGAATTACACACAGGTCTTATAAATAGGGCTTATTCACTGGAATTATAGGAAGGATTTTTACACAGGAATCATTTACTTACGCAAGACTGATCCACCATTGAAATAATAGCGTAACCTATGTTTGAGGAGGTAGAGAGCACGATACAATTTCATACCTGACCATTAATAATCCACGTTGGAAAGCCTTGGATGTCGACAGCATCGCATTCCTTGGCAATTTGCACTCCACTTCTGTAGCCCTCGGGATAGCATTCAACATAATCGAACATCCTTACCAAACATCTGCAGCCCAGGTTAAAACATGCACCCTGGAAGCTTTAGCACTCCATGCTCTGGATAAAAGCARGTTGTAACACATTGGGATGCATGGATTTGGCATTCAACTYGACGATATTAACAATAGGCCTTTCAAAGAGATGCAAAAGGTCGCATTCTCAAACTTGAAASAATTGTCATACATTTTGTCTTACSTGCTTTTGCTCRAAACAGTGAGAGCACCAAAATGCACCGTACATTTTTGCGCCTATTGCTTTCAACTGCTTGGCCAAGGCTATCTCCTGTGGGCTTGAGACATGGGTGACTTCTGGAGATATAGGGGGTAGATCTATGTCACCAGACCTGAATTCCAGCGCGGAGATAACTGTTAATTAGCAAATGCTATCGCCTTGGTTTTGCTGGAAAATGCTACAACAAGGAAGACATAAAATTTCGAGATAACTAGATTTTCGAGGAATGCTTTCAAGTATCCAAATAATATTACACCAAGAATTCGTTACTTAAGAGTGAATCTTGTCTGATGGAAAGCGAGAATAAAAAATTAAGCTTAGAAAATCAGCATGCCTGATAGCCGCAGAGTCAATKTTGTTAAAGGCCACTGACAGCACTAAGGCGATGGTCACCCCAGCACCAAATTGGATCCCGGCTACATTGCGAAGGTCTTTAGGAGAGAAGCCCTGCATGTGTTAAAATCATTTCAGCCTCGCCGTATGTGACTACAACTCTGCATTTCACATGACTAGAAATATGAAGCTGCAAGGCCTTCAATGCCCTGCCCACATTGTGAYCGTTGCCCACKTGTATAGGAAATCGTTCACAATGCATCGAGTRTAGTCCTGYAAGACYRCAGTCCTMARACTTAACTGACGYAGCTRTCAATGRCTATTTGTCTGAGTTTCCTAAAGATRGTGCAACYMCATTGTGCAATAACAGATAGARGAGAATGATGACAACAGAAACRRMTGGAGTGAACTTACCACAAGTGTGCACAAGAGAAGACTGGTTGAGAGAAGTGCCGAACCAACACAATATGTGCAAGATGCACCACCTAACTTGACATTCAAAATGTMGATGAAGTAGGAGCTTGCAACCCCCATTGCTGTGGTGCTTGCCAAYAACAACCATTTCWCAAGACCTTCCTCCTCAATAGCACGTTCCTTAGGGTTTGTTGCCACACGGCCAGCTAAGAGTGTCACCGTACCATATGCAAGCATTCCTACCAGCGACAAAGGAACTCCTGAATTGCCACACGCACATGTAAGAATACAAATAGACAAACCATCCACGCTGTTGGAAGTGRATTGAGTGARATSCTGAACTTCCCACGTATAAATTACAGTTTACAACAAAGTAACCCATTTCACATACCAAAGATTGTCCCATATTCGCTGTTGAGAACATCGTCGCAACCGGTGCTACCAAGAGGACACGAAACTGGTCCGCCATACAACTTCATCCATGTCAGATAAGCRGTCTCAACTAATCCAGCCGCTGCCAGGCCTGTTATCAAGCCATACCAAAATTTTGATGGTTCCTCTGCAGAAAATGTTTCTACCCTTTTCACTTCGCCTTCGACGGTTTCTACATCTTTACTGGAGGAGACCTCTGGAGAGCTTTGGTTATCGTCGTTTGACGGGGGAGGAGATCCGGCTCGTATACAAAGCGAAGGGAGCAGGTGAGTTTGCCGACGGCGATAGCGACCTCTGTCGCATCTTTTCTAAGTCGCACACAAYCACATAAGTATATTTTTTTCAATTTAAACTTTGTGAGGCACAGAAGACGATAAAATTGAAAGCACTCACAAAATGAAYATGCACATTAACATACGTTCTTCTACAACATATTGCATCCTCTGACTCAGTCAGCAGGAAAAACACCAGAAAGAACGTTTGGCAGTGCGTACCGTAATAAGTGGGAGATGTCTTGAGATGTGAAAGGGATTTAGATTGCAATTGTTTTTGAACTTGTGCATTTGACTTGAAGCATTCCAAGCACAAGGAACCGGAGCTGAAGAGAGTACACAACAGTTTACGATCTCCATGAATAAGGTCTTCTGACAATCTGCATATATGCAAACGAAGTGCACTAGTTTGCAAAAGCCCAGAAATCCGAGATTCGCTTCAAAAACTCCACATACGACGAACTGCATATTAGAACTGTAAGTAGAATATGGAGATTTTGTTTAGCTTCCATAACTACCAACTCAGAAACCCTAAACCCTAAACCCAGAGAACCTCTCAGAACCAGCACATGTGGATGGCAATTAAATTCTCAGTGAAATATCACATCATCATCTCTAAACAACCAGTCATTCATTTCTGGGCTACCTATCGGCAGATTTCGAAAAAAAAATGGTCTACCGAATGCGAATTTCAAAGAACGAAATTTTACCTAAATAGCCAGAAATCATATCAGTAGCTGAGCACTTAGGCATTAATAGTACGAACTTTGCAGCAAACCCAGCCAGCTTGCAGGATATGGCAAGTTCAACATTGAGCGAATGAGAGCATCGATTGATTAATTTTTCGTAAACTAGCTCAACCCCCCAAATTTTCACCTCTAAACGTGCTAAAAATTCATATCCAACACTGTAGTTTTCCCATTTCCCATTTCCTGTACCTTTACAAAATCTTTTCGTCAACCAATTTCTAAATATAGACTTATTTCTGAATACTAAATGGCCGAAATGCTCCTTTCACTGCGCTCCTTTTGGTTGCCTTGGATTGCGGAGGGATTGTGTGTCAGACGATTCGCCTGCTCCAATCAGAACACCCATACTGCCCGGCCTGGTGCAGAAAATATCAGATCAAGTGAGCCTTGCTCTGCAATCCTGAGCTTCAGTTAGTCAAATTTCCATCTCCAGACCTTCATCAGCAATACCTTCGAAAGTCCAAGCACAGCTTTGCCCTCCTATTGGCAAGGGCCATGGGCCATGGCATCTCACTTTAATCGGCATAGGGATATGAAACGTGATCACTAGCCTGGCAGAATATCATTCATGATTCACTCAAGCTCCTTTGACTTGAAACTGTACTGAATCGTCGGTCACTGATTCACCGTCTCACAAATAAAAAACCTTTCCCAAGAGTTCAATACATTGACCGTTTACAGGCTTTCAAGCCGCCTGCACTCTGCGCAACCTGCAGTTCGATCAGAACTCCCTAGTCCAGTCCAGTCCAGTCCAATCAGAGCTTTCCAAGTTTGCTTTCCAAGCCCAGAACGGCAACTGTCGATGGACTGGAATGGTAATGTACTACCGTAGTGAAACTTAAATCTTAAGAGATGCAACACTAACTTAATCGTAACTCCAGTGGCTGGTTAATTTTATTACCACATTGGGATCGAACCTGGTGGCAGGCGGCCGGGTAGATCCACATTCCGCCAAATGTCCACAGCGTAAATTTATCTTGGGCGTGGGTGTCGGCACTCGGCAGCTGGCTGGCTAATTAAGTTAGAGTTCATGCCGATAGTTTACGACGACTTCTTTTCGTCAGATCTACAAACTTAGACGTCAGAAGCTAGAAAGGGAACCAGAACTTATTAGGAGTGCAGTAGCTGGAGATATTATCATAATGCGAAGTCCAAGGAAGTTACATCCAGAGGGGAACGCTAGCTCGCTCAAGAATAGAATTGAAGCCAATCCCGTCGCCAGATCAAGCTCCTTGTCCGTCCGCTAGCATCATGCCTTCCAGTGTCGCGCCAGCATCATTTTCAGTAGTAACCTAGCAAATGAATGTTCAAGCTAGCATTCTTTCCAGTGCTCTAGCAATGTTTCCATTCTTTCGATCCATGAAGCTGAGTTATCATTCAAGATTTCCAGTGCTCTAGCATTCTTTCCATTGAGCTAGCAATATTACCAGGACTGTAGCAATGTTTCAAACTTAGCCAGTGTAACTTACTGCAATGGCGTTGGGACCGATATACTGTAGATGTGGGCCATGGACGATGACTGCTCGGGCGGTTGATACAATCCTTGCAAGCTTCCACCAGTTGCAGGTCGGAGCTTCCATCCCCTGGGAATGATTACAAGTGGTGAGAATATGAAATCGATTGCGAGGTGACTTCGCTCTTGCGGTTAGTTTGCTCGAGAGGCAGGCAGAGATCGAGAGCACGTTGCACGTGGAGATCGATCATGGGTCGCGGTAAGGTGGAGATTCGGAAGATCGAGAATACCACCAGTCGGCAGGTGACGTTTTCCAAGAGACGGGGTGGGTTGCTGAAGAAGGCGCACGAGCTGGCGGTGCTGTGCGATGCGGAAGTCGTGCTGGTGATCTTCTCCAGCATTGGCAAGCTCTTCGAGTATGCCAGCCCTGGCAGGTAGACAACATGCAATCGATGAGTACTACAACTTCTATACTACTTTTGGGAACATTCTTACTTTACAAATTTCTTCACTCGATCTTGTGATATATGGTTATTTGAATATTATACAAACGTCTCAGCAGTGACTCACTAGACATCAATCGATGTTACATGCAACCGTAGTGAACATTCACATTTTTACAATCTCTTCACTCAACCTTGCGCTATGGCTTTTGGAATACAAATGTCCCAGACAATGACTCAGTTTTGTGAGTCACTGTACGATTTGTCCAATTAGAGAGGAGGGGAAATTAGTGGCCTCTGGAAAGGGTTGGATCAAAATCTCCGTCCAATTTGCTTGCTCATGTAGTTTTCGTGTTTTCCTGCAGTCATGTTTTATTTGGTTTCGATCTAACTTGGCCTGGTTCTAGAGGTGTCATGAATCGCAGCGCATGGACGCATCACTCACTGTGAAATTGTAGTAATGGAGATCACGACATTAATTGCAGTAAATGACGTGTTTGAAAGGAGGATTAATCGATAGCATCGTCACAGTGAGAAATGAATAAGTGCGGAGGGCTGGCAATGGTGAATTGGGCAATGAAGATTTGGAGTCAAAGTTAGGGTTTGCTTTGTGGCTCAGGAAAGAGTGACTTCGGGATTCCATGTGCTATGAAGTTGCAGTTCCTTTGGTCATGTCTGACGTGAAATCGAGCTTTTCTACCGTTGTTAGAACGTTTTCTCACAGGCACATGCAGGGTGAGGAACTTTCAGCGTTGAAGGTCTCTGACTTGTTGCAAGAAAAAGTTTCCGAAATAGTAGCCTGACCCAAAAGTTCAAGCTCATCTCCAAAACGCAACAATCCCAGACACCACCGATGTGAGAGCCAATTCCTAAACCCCACGAAAGCAAAGCACCAACAGAAACCCACCAGTCAAACGAACCAGCACCCGACGGCGACGCCACCGCCAACACCCCAATGCTGCCAAGCGCACTGTCAAAACGAAATCGAAAGGGCTACAAGCGTAGAACTCCAATTGCGAATTTTGCAAAGGATGCAACACAACAATAATCGGTTAGTTAACGATGACAGGGAGAACTGAAGGGTGGTCTTGAGCCAGGCGACCCAAGAGTTGAGAGCGAACTTGCAGCAGCAGAGGGAATCCACCGGGAGGGAATCCTGCAGAGTGAGGGTCCCAGCCAGGCAGACGCACTGCCTGCAAACACACACCCTGACACCCCAATTCTCAGTCCAATCTCAAGCCCAAGGATCGAAATTTTTTTCCGATTTGCTGGTGATAATGAGAGCTGGCGATATGATCTTTGGGGGCTTTCAGTTGCATTCCGGGATTCAAGGATTTCGAAGAGGGAAAGGGGAGAGAGGCGGCGGCAGAACTCCCTGTTCCTACTCCATGAACTCCCAGTTCAGTGGGTGTTCGTTACTCCCATGTCCGGCCCCCCTCCCAGGTATAAAGAATGGGGTTCCTTACTCTCGGCTCTTCTTATTTCTCTTCCCTCCCAAGTTGAAACTCTGGGACCTCCAGGCTCTCTCCTTGTTATTTGTTCTGCACTCCCTTCTGCCTTCTAACTTACCTCCTGCATCTCTCCGACCTTCACCTTCCTCCTTCTCTCTCAGAGACTGTCTTGCACTCTGTACAATGGCGGAGCAGCGCACGCTTTGCTACCACTGCGGCATTGAATCCACAGATAACGTATTCAAGTATTATGACAACAGAAAGCAGACCCAACCGCGGTACCAATGTGGCAATTGCCAAAAATTCTTCACCATGGGCTTCCACGGCCGCCCTCAGGGCAAGACGTACGCCAAGGAGCGAAATGTGGATCCCCCAGAACTGAAGGGCTTGCATAGACAATGCCGTCATTGCGGCGTGGCTGACAACGCGCCCTTCAAATACTATAACAACAAGAATCCCTCACAGCCTCGCTTCAAGTGCTTGAGTTGTGGGCAACAATTTCAAATGTGGTTGATGGGCATGGGCAAAGAAAGGCGCTTGGTGCACACTGCGTTGCACCAAAGGCCATCCACCAACGATTGCAAGAAGCTGGGCGTGGCACCAAATTCTCATGATGATCAGCAAATGCAAGCGACTGAGGATCCGTGGATGCCCGCCCTTGAACCTGGAGCGGAATCGCTTCCAACTTTGAGTGTTGAGGATGCGGAGTTCTTCGATTTCATCAAGGAAGGCTTGAAAAACGAAAGTGAGGCTCCCCCACTATGGATGCCGGAGTTGCTTCCGGCCTTGAGTGTTGAGGATGAAAAGTATTTCAATTTCATCGAGTCTGGCTTGGAGAACGAAAGTGAGGCTCTCCAACCATGGATGCCGGAGTTGCTTCCGGCCTTGAGTATGGAGGATGAAAAGTATTTNAGGATGAAAAGTATTTTGATTTAATCGATTCTCGCTTGGAGAACGAAAGTGAGGCTCCCCCACCATGGATGCCGGAGTTGCTTCCGGCCTTGAGTGTTGAGGATGAAAAGTATTTCAAATTCATCGAGTCTAGCTTGGAGAACAAAAGTGAGGCTCCCCAACCATGAATGCCGGAGTTGCTTCCGACCTTGAGTATGGAGGATGAAAATTATTTTGATTTAATCGATTCTCGCTTGGAGAACGAAAGTGAGGCTCCCCCACCATGGATGCCGGAGTTGCTTCTGGCCTTGAGTATGGAGGATGCCATGTATTTGGATTTAATCGAGGCTTGAAGCACATGAATGCATGCGATCTCCAAGATCAGACAGTCCACAAAGTGAAGGGGGAAACGGTGTTGGTAATAGATAGTGTACACCTGAGTAGTTTTAGGTTTCATTTCTTGTCACGAAGGAAACGTTAGGAAGGTGGAGCTAGACCTAGGTTGCTATTGCGTCTCCGAAATCACTTGTACTCCAGCATCATGTTGTTGTCAGGGGACAGCCCAATGCAAGCACGCATAATATTCTCCAACATCGCCCTCTGCTTGGCCAAGGCATTCACCACCGGGGTACCGGGAGGCACGAGCGGTGCCTTGGTGAGATAACTAAGAAGAGTCGCCACTGGGTGGAAGGAATGAAGCTTCGCCTGCAATATGCAATACAATGAATCAGTGCCCAGAGGTTACAATGCAAAAGTAAAATGCAAAAAAAAACACAAAATCATTCGTATATCCAGGATTATGTTTCGAAATGTTTCCACGCCTTTGCTTTAGCCCGTTACTAAAATTTGCCAACTTAGGCTTAGTAATTTGAGCTTAGGAACTTGATAAAAACAAATGCAGTTAGTAATTTTAGTTGATTGTTTTAAAAAAAACCCGGTTAGGGTGATATAAAGTTGAGCAAGTTTAATGTTTTCATGTTGATTTGATTTCCTCACTTCCGTCTATTAACACGCATTGAAATGAGAGAAATTGTACCTTAACAAAATATATCTTCAGTAGATTGGCTAAGCCGGTTGTAGGACCCAAACGATTCAAAATTTCGTTGATCTTGCCAGCTCTTAAGTTCTTCAGTGAAAAATTTGCACTTGCATCAATTGTTTAGGGTATTGTTTTGCATTTCAAATGTGATTGATAGGGACACTCACCTTGTGTTTTGTCTAGTTGAAAGAGCATCTTCCATGTTAAATTGCACCGAGAGCAAAATACTTAGGAATTAGGCATATGTTGAGGAAAATCAGCAAGAATTGAACTGAGCCACAACTTACAACTACAACTATTTAGAAGGACAGATTACTACAAATGAAGTTGCCTTTAGTTTTACTCGCTTGCGATCTAGAAGTACTTTGAAGTTCTTTGATTTTGAGTTGGATGTCTCTTCTTCGCAGTCGCAAATGCTTTTGCAATGTAGGATGCGTAGTCTGTTTTCTCCTCCTGCAAGTCTCTGATGGTCATTCAGCTACTTTTCAACGACAGTCCGCCACTTTGTCAACGTAGGGTTAAGGGTCAGCTCTATCAAAAAACCCAATAATGAGGACAACTATAAACTGTGTTACTGTAATAAGGCATTTGATATCCCACTAAGATAGAACCACCTATAACCAACCAAATAAGAAATTTGGACGAGTCTAAAGCAATGGAATGCAAGGTAAGTATTTTTAGTGGTGTGCTACTAAAAATGATGAGGATTGCAAAAACTTTGGTAATTTTATCGCATGAATTGAAATTACTATGAATTTTGAAAGGCAAAAAGTGCTCTGGACCCATAGTCGATCTCTAGACTCTTCCAATTCCAATCATTCAAAAAACCACTTTTCCACTCACTGCTTCCTACTTTTTTTTGCATTACTTTGGAACATGTATCATGAACTTTTAGTCCCAACTTTGAAAAGATGAAAAAAACCCATTTGTAGCCTTGGTTGGAAATAAGTTAATCTATGATTGGTAATGGGGCACTAGTTGGTAACGGGTGGTTCTACCTTACTTGTCTCCTGTGAACACAAGCCAAAAATAGAAAAAGGAACGCTTTCATGTTGTCCAATCTCTGTGCTTCTGCAGAGGTCATCCAGAATTCTGAAATAGTAAGTAAATAAATATTCCATCCAATAGCCTTGAATAGTACGGAACGTAATCATTGCAATGGACCATCTTTCACAGAATGTGGAATGGAAAATTCATTATGAAGCATTTCCAAAATTGGATGTTTGATGTTAAAACTGTACTGCAAAACAGACTTCATCAAAAACATAAACTACTCAGAACATCCAGTTGGTTAGGTTTTAATTGACTTCACATTGCTAAATACCCCAAAATCTACTATCTTTGGCATTTAGGGATCAATCAGTGAAAGAAAACTACAACTAAAAGAATTTAAGAAGTGATTCCTTAGTAGGAATAAAATTAATTGTAGGAAGTTTCTATATTGGTGGTACGAATGTCATCAATTGTGAAATTCATTGATTAAAAGAAGAGTCAATCAGTGGGAGAAGTTTAAGCCTGGAGCTTCAGGATTAATTTGGGAAGTGCAAAGCAGATAGAGAGGTGCAGAAATTTAGGAGAGGAATCCTGTGAAGTTGATGTTGACGATGAATGAAGTAACCGCATGATCTGGATTATTACCACAGAAAATGTAAGAAGGTAAAGAGAAATTGAGAAAAACTGTAGAGGATGCGAAGACCATGAGGTTTGACCGTGAAATCTCCGGCGTTCACTTTGACGGGCAGTTGGTGAGTTCACAAAATTTACAGCCAGAACTAGCTAGGAAAAAACTGGAAAAAATGCGGGGAAAATTGCCATGTGTAGAGAATGAGGTGAAGCAAAGGACTGTGCTGATTTATTTGAAATGGCTCGTCCATATGCAAAAGTGAGGAGCTTGTAATTGAGTGCCCTCATGCAAGCAAGGAAGATCAACAATTTTGGGACGGGGCAAACCAGACCAAAGACATGACCGACGTCGATTATCATAATATTTGACGTGCATGTGTGCATTGTAAGGTGGTACGGGGTGATTGCAAGAAAGACCTCCCGGTTCTGGTAGCGTTTTCCATAGTACTCATAATTTTTTTGGGAGTACTGTATAATTAGAAAAACAATTTTAAAAAAATATAAAAAATATGTTTAATGTATACACCTTTAAGAAGAAGGTACACTAAGAAGGAAAAGTGTAGAAAAATTTTCTAAGTAGGAGAACTAGAAAAGTGCAAAATTTCATGAAAATTAGTGTTTTGACATTTTAATTTGTCAAAAATAGGAAAAAAAAGTTTCAAAGAAACTAAAAATTGTCCATTTGGAGAGACTTCTAGGTGAAGACATTAATCTTCAAACTATTTTCAATGTTCAAAACTGTGCGCGCAAGGGAGCCCTGTTTGCATGAACGTAGAGGACATAAAATAATGTTTTTGAAAATTCCCTTTGGTGGATTCATGCATTTCTAGTGTAGGAATAGACCACAAAATTTCAGCTCTAGATCATTAATTTTGGATACTCCCCAGTACTAAAAAACCCTAGATGGCAAAGTGTGACAAATTAGCTAAATTCAAATTTAAGTATAAGATGATTTTTTAAAATTTTAAAAAATAAGGGATCTGATTACAATCAAGTTATCCATTTCCAGTAAAAGTTTCACATTAATTGGATTCATGCTTCAAAAGTTATAGCACATGACAACTCCGTCATTCCAATTGTGACGCAAAATAGTACTAGTCTTTCTTGCAATCACCCTATGGGAGGTGGCCCACTTCAACAATAAAATAATTGTGGTCAGCTGGCAGTCATACGTAAGCTATAGTCAACAACCACATTCCTTTCTCCCGCATTCTTTCAACGGCGTGACCCTCCAGCTATTCCTCTTTCAGTGTAATTGGTGATTCATGATTGGAGGAGACACCGACAAATAGAGAGCAAGGAGGCAAAATTGTTTAGGAACCAAAATAGCTGAAGTAGTAATCACAAAATTTTGGGCACAACCTTGTCTCTGTTAGGTTTTGTACCAAACATGTAGTAAGCCCAAGAGAACCGGTATGGTTCTTAGGTAGGCAATCATTTAAAATTGCTACTTCTAAAGCAATGTACAAAGCCTTTTGAACTCCAAAATGACCACTTGTCCCTTAGGGAGACAAAGGAATTTTGGGTAGGTACCTACAATTTTTGTCCTAATTTTTTGGATTTTTTTATAGGATAGAAAACTAATTAGCTTCATGGGAATTTAGTTTTTTTTTTCCAATCAATGCTTGCAAAACAAAAGTTTTGAACATGGAAGAAGGGGGAGAGGGGGCACCAAAAAAAATTTCAAAAAACTGAATTAAATTGTTTTTTCTCATAAAGTAATTTTTTTCGTCTACATAGAAAGCTTTGATTCATTCCATTTGGATTTGTTGTAAGAAAGTTATGGACAATCTTGTTTTTTGGGCAATTAGAGCAACTTTTTGAAAAAATACTTGTAATGTGATTTTTTATATTTTAAGAAAAACAAAAGTTCCAGATGGTTTAGTTTGAATGCTAGAACAATCTCACCATTGGAATTAGTGCATTTTAATTCCTCTTAGAGATAATAATAATTTAGATTTTCCTTCTATGTTGTACCTACTTCTACTTAACATTTTTTTTATTATTTGAAAATTAATTTTTTTTGAATTTTTTTCACCCTAGATTCTCAACTCATTTTTCCATCACAAGAGATTTAAAGCTCAAAACATTTTAGTGCCAAAAAATAAAGTTAAGAAGGTTAAAAAGTCAAATAATCAAGTTTCATAATGTGCTGCAAAACTTGCTTTTTTCACTGTAAACATATCTTGCAATCTATGCATCCAAAATCTCATAAACTTTTTCTATACATCCCCATACTATTTAGGTGTAAGATGCTACAGTTAGGTGTGTAAAAAAAACAATTTCCATTTTTTTTTTTACTCTTTGCTATAGAAATGGCAGTTTTGAGTGTTTGTTTGCAGAATAAAGGCTTTGATACTTTAAGGGTTAATTTTGATGAATATGTGGGATTTTACTGTATACTGAACTACCACAAGGTATGTTGGAAGGACATTTCAAAGTTTGTAGAATATGGACTACTACCTATTTGCTTTTGAATTAGAATTAACGTTCACTTCTTCGTCCTTGATTAAATTGAAGTCAACAACGCTAGAGTGTAAGCGGGGAGCATCGAGCAATGAGCGACTCCACTTGAGCGCTCACTACAAGAATTTTTTTTAAAAGTAGACTTGTCAGAGTAATAAATACTATTGTTAGATCCAAAAATAGAAATGTCAGAAACTAGAAAATGAAAAGATTACAAAAACAAATTGAATTTTTTTTTTTTAAATAATCAATGTTGCAATCAAATGTTGTATGAAGGGCCATCCATTCTTCCACATACAACTGAAATTCATCCATGTCATCCATTCATATTAATAGATACGGGCCACTATTTAAGTAATGATTAAAAATTCACATTGTATACCCTAAACCATCAATAGTAGAACTATCTGTAACAAACTTTTCATTCACTTTGGTCAATTAGGACGGGGATTACTCTTTTTTTTCTCCTTGAAACTGTCATTCTTACAAAAATTTCAATTTCCATGTAAAGAAATGAGATCCTTTCAACTTAAATTTAATAAAACTATAATTGCTTTTTGAGCCTACTAATGGTTAGTATTATTTTGGGAGGTTCAAGAATTCCCAAATTAATGAATATGATGTTGATAAGGATTTGAATTTGTAAATGTACAAATTATTCTATAAGAGAATAACTGTCATTAAATTTTTAAATGTAAGCACTTTTAGAACATCAAAGTGAAAATACAAGGTGGAAATATAAAGGATGGTTTTGGGGATAACTCTAATATTCAAACAATGTGCTGAAAATCCCCTCAAAATAAAAAATGTGGACCAACCCACATGATAAAAATTTATTTTATTTTTAAGTAAAATAACTATTTGAAAAATTTGAATACCCCATAGATGATTTCCCTAGCTTAATTGACAAAACTTGTGTATCATGATTTACACCTACTAGAACTATGATCATAGATTTATTATMCCTTACATGGCACAATTMCCACCCTTATTTAGGGTGATTGAAAAAGTCATCAMACAATCTCCATGAGAATGAYTTTACAATAGAAAYGTTATTACTCAAAAAAGGAGCTCRTAAATGACAAAGTATTTCRAATTTATAAATGGAGATCTCCATGAGAAATGCTTAGTTCAATATATTARAATTCTCTCTACAAATGGGGACAATAATTGCATAAAAAAATGCCATTCTAAGAAGAGAAACCACTCAAACCAGCTGAAATTGGTTCCTCACTCCTCAAATTCACCCGAAAACTCATGTATAAGTCACCRAATCACCAGTCAAATCTTCAATAGAAAATACTGTTACACCAAATTGRAAATCTCAAATGACTATCAAATTGAACTCTCAAATCATAGATATCCRTATAATGCATATTCTAATGTACTGGAATCCTCTCTAAAAAAAAATAAGATAGGGACAAGAACTACATTTAAATAAATTCCAATCTAAATAGAGAAACTGCTCTCAACCCAGCTGAAACCAGTTCCCCAAGTATCAAGTCACCGAATCACCATAATCATATCTACAATAGAAAATACTATTACACTACAATGGAGATCAGAGACGCCTGTCAATTCAATTTGTAACCTGAAAGTGAATACTAACTTCACTCAGAAAAGGATGGAATTCAATCAATAGAGCTTAACCCTTAAACGACGACGAGGACGTTTTTTTGCGTCCGATGAATGACAAAGAATCTTTCCTTCCTTGTAGGACAGAAATGCAATCATTCATCCACGGCCACCGGTCCGTCCGTCCTTCAAGGGTTAAGAAGGAGGAGGTCCTACAACCACCACCATGTAAACAAAGAGTCCCACAACTACACCCACACCTGCATATGTGAACTTGGGGTCCGTCCACGCATCCAGCGCTTGCCTCTCGGTCTTCCGAGTGGGATCGGTTTCTTCGGAGAGAGGGAACCGAGAGTGTGTCGGCCGCCGGTTCACGTACTGCTCCATGTTGATGTTGAACATGGACAAGAAGCTTTTCACAGGATTCTTYGRCTGCGTCTTTGGCTTCGGAAAGCTTTCCCAGGCTTTGTCCCAATCCACTGACCCCTTCTCACCTGCGTGCCAACCAWCTAATAAGTTGAATCCAATCTGTTCTCGTGGGCAAAAATGGAACAGGATTCAAGTGGAGTGGATGCCGTATGCAAAAAATAGGATGTTCTTTCGGTAGATGACCTACAATCGGTTACATTAAATTGATTAAGGAAATGTACTGTACTGTACAAGTGGCATGTCTGGATCCCTGGCGATGTTAGTTGTCCCTATCGTAAAAAGTGATGCAAAATTTAGGTGAAGGATACTACAGTACTACCATTAGAAACCTGACCTACGGGGACTCATGTCTTCCAAATGCACTCAGTTGATGTCCAATTAACAATCATTGGGTGTGAGAAACTACGRTTTGGCAAATMATAACGTCTATGGCCATTCATGTTGGAATGGAAATAGGGTTGTCTAATATCTCTTCAATAGTAGTCTACAGCGTTCCCACTTTGAATGATCACATAAGAAATCATCCATTACATTGAGTGAGAAAACAATTAGACCTCAAAAGAGCTAACCAAAGACCTTGTAGTAACGAAAGTGCACTCTCAATGAAAGCACACCCTTACATCTATTATATCAAATGCACATTGTCAGCACATAAATCATCCGGCTGACACGATTTCATTCATTTTGGTTGGACACATATTCGCCTTTACATATTTTCATACTTTCATCCAGAACTGAGATGGACGTGGTCGAGAAACCACCCAATCTTGTAGTTCAAACCTCACTAGTCGCA
This sequence comes from Pleurozium schreberi, assembly GCA_006891605.1. Lineage (NCBI taxonomy): Eukaryota > Viridiplantae > Streptophyta > Bryopsida > Hypnales > Hylocomiaceae > Pleurozium > Pleurozium schreberi. The sequence continues at coordinate 147,503 of VACF01002257.1, forward strand.
ATCTTTTTAGAAAGGAACATATTCTTCCTTGTGTGAAGAGGTTGCTGCAAATTTTGCAACGGGGTGTACTAGTGCTAACATAAAGCTGGACAGAAATTGTACCTATTCAGACAGAGAATACAGTARTTGGCAATATGTGGAGGAAGGATAAATAATGAAGAGTTAGTGAATGAGCACCTTCGTTTTTGTTGTTCTTGTCGTCGAATTCAGGGCGGCCATTCTGAGACGCACGCACTAACGAAGTGAGCCGTCGTGAGCACCGCAGGTGAAGCTTGGTAGGACCAAGGCCTCGGGGAACAGTCACCATCTGCAAGCAAAGAACAAGCAAAATCAGTACCTCAAGTATTATATATGGTAATAATAATATCAGACAACGGAGCTCATAACTTTGCAGCAGATCCATACCCATAATGAAGCAGAGGTGACAACCGAGCATTGAACTTGGAGAGCAAAAWCATGGATCATGTAACCTATCTTTCTTATTAGACCTTTGATTGAATAGGATCCAACGAACTATTGAGGTTATTTGATTCCATACATGTGCTCACGTGAAAGTAAAGCCATGCTATGGAAATAACATCCCTCTTAACGGGGCTCTACTTTACTTTCTCCATGTGACACTAATTTATCAAAGTCACAATATTTCAATTTAGTGCACGTTAAAAATAGTAATGTACTGCTAAGATCTTCAAAAAGACCTTATAAGCACAGATGTTCACGTAATTTACAGGTCATGGTGGCATGTATGGTTTCAAGAGGCAGTAAACTGTAATTTCGATGCGTTAACCCTAGAAGGGTCCTTTTTTTTTTTTTCTATAGGACTTGTACTTAGCTTTATTACTCTTCAATTGTGATTTAACATATGAATTGTGATACATTGTTATTTACGTACTATCGTGATCATTAATTTACTTTGTATCGAAAAGTATTTGGTCAATGTTTTGCTGATAAAATACCACAGTTTGTTTTTGTAATATACTGTACAGCCACAAAGAAATGATGGAATCTAGAGTAAACACCAGGAGGCCATCTGAATTAAAATGCAAGTACAGTACATACAAGTAAATATATGAGCAGAGCTTCCATAAATTGGGGAATGTCCACAAGACTGTCTTTCAACGAATCATAGCCTCTTCAGTGTTACACACGTCAGCCTCTGGTTACCCAAAGAAGAGCTCCAAAAAATCACAATCACTATAAAGTATCCAATCTAATCTAAAATCAACGTCCGGTTTAACCACCCGCTGTGAAGGAACAAATCAAAGAATCTGTCAATTATACAACAAAAATATTAGAAGAAGCTTTGAACTTTCGCTTCTGCTTCGGACTTGCTTCGAGGACAATAGCGTAGGTATCATCTTCTTCACAGGTGAGCCAACTGGCGGCTTCCGGGTTTTTCAGCAACAATTTGGAGGTCAGGTACCCAGCAATTGACCATGTTTGATAAAGACGCGCCTGCTTTCCGATAAAACGGCCTTTCTTCGTGTCGTAGTATTCAGGCCATCTGTCTCGTGATAGACGTTTCTCTCCAACTTCGACGGCTCTCTGTGCAAGGTCGGGACGGTTCATCTTAATGCAAGCCACCGTGAACTGCCACAGGAGAGTTGGCCATGAGCCTCCATTGTGGTAAGACCAAGCTCTGCACAGCAATAACAGGGAGATCAGGATTGGTTACCGCTGCTCTGCATACAGGTTTTGACATATCGAAATATTGAAAAAACTGATTTGAATAATGAAAAATTAATCAACAAGTGCTAAAGCTAAAAACAAGAACTTGAATTTKGAAGCTAACAGTCATATCTAGGGACTTTCAATGCATATTTCGATTGTTCAAAACGGTGGGCTACTTACGTATTCTTTGGGTCGGCACCCGTGATGATGCGCCATTCATCTTCTGAAAGTGCTGGATAACAAATCTTCATCGGCATGGTCGCTACGAGGTCTTCCCACTTGGACTCCACGAGCTTCAAGATATTTTCAGATTGTTTCTGGGTAGCCAAGCCGCTACAAATRGACCACATGTTACCCAGAGTGAACCACCGGAAGTCCATATGTGCAGGTTGCAGATTTCCAATGAAATAGCCTCCGCTCTCGGGCATCCAGTCGAGCAACCACTGAGACACCTGGTCTGGGTAGATGTTGAACTTATTCACAGCTTCAATGGAATATTCCTCCGTCTTGTACCGGTAGATCTCATTCAACTTGAGGATGTCCAACCAATAGTACTCTTGAATGTGGAAAGACAACGCGGCCAGCCTCGAGTTTAGTTGCCGGATCAGATCTTGAGCCCCATCCCCTGGCAAGAGAATCTCCCGAGCACATCGCAACGCTTGATAAAAGAGAGCCTGCACAGTGTGGCAAATTGAAAATTTCAGGAGGCCACAACTTAGGGTCACCAGTGGGCAGAACTTTTCTGTCTACTTAGTGGTGTTTCCAACGAAGGTGGGCACCCTAYCTGTCATTTAAGCACAAGTGTAAATAGATTTGTAATCAAGCCAATAGATTCAAATCAAGTGCGTGAAAGATGATAAYCGGASTAAGAAATASTTCAAAATAAYAGTAGYCTTCTACACTACTGAMCCCTAMCACAGAGTAGGGYAAGCATAAATAACAAAACAACAGCCAGTCCAAGGAACAGAGACAAGAACACATGAAAGTAAAAGAACTAGATATAGAGTGCATCGGTGTTTGGAAAACGGGATGATGATCACACATATCCAATAGYTGCGAGTWTTGTAGTTTGAGAACAAACCTGAATTTCAAGAGGATGTCCATGAATCCCCATGCGACGATCGATCATACAAGAGCCATCAGTCACCAGAAGAGTGGGAAACATGTCAAAACCATCCGCTAGACAGACCTTCAGTATCATCTTTATGCCTGTCTGTACATCCACTCTTTCCCCCACAGATTTATCCCCTGTGCACTTGCCATATGCCCGCAGTAGAATGATCCACCAAAGACCTGTCCAAATCATAGCTTGAGTAAGCGACTTGCAAACATTGCCAAACACTTGCTAAATGAAGGTTCAAAATACTTGCTTCCAACAATGCCAAATTGGGAGGGTCTCGGCAATCCCCCTTAAAGGTATCAATTCTTGATTCTGGTTTTCCAAAGYAGACAAACTTCAATAAACAAAGATTTGGAGAAAAGCAGTGAGAGATTTCAAGARGAGAGATCTGTGTAGCAAACTGAGAAGAGAATGTGRACAAWTSAGAACAAAAACCRAGATTGAACCCCTAAAAATTTGTCAAYGACAAAAYTACGATCCAAGAACCTGTCAACAAATTAGTCAGAAGCATGCAAAAGTACCCGAATCAACTGGAGCAACGCGACCAATGGCCGCCTCCCCAAAATCTGGGTCCAAAATCTCTTCAGTGCCATTCTCTTCGATGCCATCAATATGGACTGTCCGGACCTTAAAACTTGCTGGCATCAACCCCTGCCCTGGGCTGTAGCAATCCACTGTCTTCTCCCAGCTCTACAAAACAAACACATATTACCACACTGAAATCAATAAAAATACACCTCGTAGCTGATGCAAACTTCTAGAGCAATAATTTATGAACAGGTGAGGCCCCGCAGCGTTAGTTAGTTAACTGAAATGTTTAAGTTCACTCGCTAGTTGGAAGTTAGCTAACCTATTGTCAGTCACTGTTGAAAGCCCAATACCTCCCCATTAATCACCATCCAAGTTAGCTACATGCTCCGACTTGGCAGGTGCCGGAAGACTTCAAACTTCAAACTTCAAACCAATGTTATAATTTACTTATCCCAACTTTGGGAGTTAGCAGGTGGAATTGAATGTACATTCATCGCAGGTAAGTCAGTGTCCATTAGCACCAATTTGCTAATTTGGACAAAACTTGATCAATGGACACAAATCTGGACAGATTCCAGTTAGCAAATTGGTGCCACTCAGTTGGTGTTTGACCTAATCAAAATCTCCAAATCTCCTAATCTAATTAGTTGGTGACACAATTATACTATATTAACCCTGAAAACACAAAAATGACCAATTCATTTGATCGTATCGTGTAATACATAATTCAGATTGAGACAAATTTCTTGTCATCAAAATCAGTAAAGAAATCAAATGAGTTAGTCCAGAAGTAAACAAATTTTCAACAAAAGAAAGTTCCCAATGACCACCTTAAAACTACCCCACAAAACATAGGGCCTGAACTGTTTGCTCCTGTAGGGATTCACCTCTCTAAGGACCAAGGATTCATGGTTCCAAAATGACGAGCTTGATTGATCACATTGTGACAATGACAGAGTTCAGATGAAGCCAAGTTTTACATCACCAGCATCAGTG